>JAWDGP010007412.1:1992500-2015000 GCA_033675545.1 Elysia crispata | reverse complement strand
CAAGTCAGGAAGGAAAATGGTTCATCGATGGCACAAAATGGGAAAACAGTTTTTCTACAACAAAATAATATCGATATCTTCTTCTATTTGTCTGAAAGACTTCATTATGTTTAAGTACGTGGCTTTTCTCTTTGTGAATGGAGATTTACATATAGAAAAGCCTTAGTTTAGGTACTTAATTTGCGATCACCCAATTGTTTCCTTTCCTATCTTATGTTAGGGATGTTGCTTGTAACTTATACGGGAAACAACTAGATACAACATGAGCGAAATAAATGTTTTTTTTTTTCGCTGATTCATCTCTAAGATTAGATATTGATAATTTTCCTTACTGTGGTCGTGCTGCGCCTATCTCGGGCAAACAAAATGACACAGAAATTCCTTTCTCGAAAAAAGTATTAATATCTATCGATTCTCGTATAGTGAGAAATAAAGACGTATGATCTGAGGATGATTTTCGCAAGTCGCTATATATCTATATATTCTCGTATAGTGGGAAACAAACACTAATGATCTCAGGATGATTTTCACAAGTCGGTTGTTATTATTAAAGCCCGGATATTTACTGTAAAGTTGGTAATCGAAATGAAGATGGCATAAATTCGTCTATAGGAAATAGTTTGACTTTCGAAATATCATATATGTGATATAGACTATTGATTTTCCTGGAATATCCTGACCCGATAGAACTTTTATCAATCATGGTTTAACTCTCTCGTGTGCCTGGGAGACTTTTCTTATCTACAGTCTAATCTGCACAACAATCCAAGTATTTCGAAATTCAGTCTCAGTTTTTTTCGTAAGAAGATTCCAAAACATTTAGAGACGAACGCACACATGCCTTTGTCTACGTCTGTCTCTCCGTATCTATGTCGGTGTGGATGCGTCCCTCTCTCAAACTAATTTAAGACGATGGGGAAAAAAAAGAATTAATTGTACAACATATGAAGAAATCCCTCCATCCACACAAGTTTGCATTGCCCGGATCTGATCATTTTTGAGGATCTCATTCGTAACACCTCAGCAGGCAGGGTTAACAATACTGTAGACTGGCATAAAATGAACACTCATGCGGTTGTAACCGCCCTTGAAAGTTATATCGACACTTCTGATGACATTCGTTAAAGCTACTTACGTTAGTTTCCATTCCTATGGCTTTCACGTGGATCTGTCGGTCCTTTTTCTATCCCATTCTAAGTTAAATGGTGAACTTAGGGCTCTCCACATAAATGATCATTCGATTTTTAGTAAGCTTATTGACCTTATTGTATGCACTGCTTAATCAAAGGGTCTCACAAACCTGGCTCAATAAAGCACAGAAGTATAGCAAGACTGGTCACACCTGTTTTAGACAATTAATTTTCTCTTCATTTAGTGAGAGAAGACAACACCCTGAATTAGTCAAATACCTCTTGGCGACTCTTCAGTCACTGATTCCAGAAAGTCTTGTGGCGTCATGTACAAGTTACCATCGTACTCAACGGAAGCAAAGTGGCGGAATCGCATCTCCCTGTAGTTGGTCTCCTTTGATTTTCCTGGAGCATCATCATCACCCTTCGGGACAAAGTAAAACATCAATAATTGAATGCCTACCAGAATGGCTTAAAGAGCTATGGTATTTTGATCAGTGGGCGCCACTGCTAATGAGGCGTTCGGTAAATGTAATTTGTCTTGGGGAGTTTTGAAAGAGTAGTACATGTATTTCATTTGGAAAAAAATAAAACGAAACTTCTTATGAAACTGAGGATATCTCACATGAGATCATACGATTCGGTTGTCGGCTATATCGTTATAGCCAGAGTCAACCACCAACCAACTACTCTTGCATAAAATAAAGAATACTGAACAAATTGATATGTCATCTAAATACATGTTTCCTCGTCACACATGAAAAAAAAAATGTTCAGCTTAAGATAGTTTTCAGAACAATTTTTTCGAAACATGCATTTTCACACAACTTTGACCTCCTTTATGTAACTCAAATTGAGATAGCTTAGTCCACAATGATTTTGCATAATATATAATACATTTAGGATGAATACCTTCGTGAAAGTCTGATAGCCATCGATTTTTATATCGGTATTGGGGGAAGCAATAATTTAAGCAATTGAAAAAAAAAGCTATTGTAGCGTGGTAAAAAAAAATCTATTTGTGAATGAAATGAAAATCTTTTTTTCCCCTTACTATCGCATCATTAGTTTTACGTCAGTTGTCTGCGAGAAGGACTTGCTAAATTCTAAAATGATAATGAAAGATGATATGTTTTCCTGTGGTGCAAAGTTCAGTGAAGTTCTCTTCAATATGATCATATCATAACAAACCAAAATGAAAAAAGAAAAAAAAAACATTTAAATAGATACGACTGTACTTGAAACGAAAAAAATATGTCTCGAAGCAAGGGCACAATAAAGTCCAACTGAAGGGAAACGAAGATATCAAATCTTAACTTTGTTTGGGTAAAAGGACAACTTTGCTGAAAAAGTAGTGATACTGTATAACATCAATCAGTGCCTTCAGGCGTGACTATTAATCAAATGGTATATTGAAGGCAGCATTATTCCAAGGTTAACTTTATTGATATTGTGATGTAAGTAAAATATAGGTAACTTTCACAATCTGCAGAATTCCCTTCACCCATGAGTAAGAACTGGTTTTGAAGGAACTTGATACTATTCTGTCAAGTTTTGATCTTCATTATAATAAGGAGGCAGTTTCAAAGTAAAAAAGACATTACATAAATGTAACTTTTCTTTTTTCCAGCGCCACAGAAAATATAATGTCTTTGCAATGATTCGTCGCTACCGATTACAAGCAACATTCGTATGACGTACGAGCTACAAGTCCCTCTTTATAAATTAAATATATAATAAAGGCAATTTTTTAAACAGGCAAAACGCTTAACAACTTCCTGTACTAATAAAAAAGAAGCATGAAAACATTGACAATCATTTATTGAAATGCATTTCAACACTGATGACAAGAATATACTTGGCTAATCAAGGGCATATTAAACCCAATGCAAGGAAACATTTCAATTTGAGAATATATAACTGGTAGCAATAGCAGCTTTACTTTCAGTACCATGAGATTTTTTCATTTGAAAACGAGTTCTTAAAATCTAAACTTTTACCAAAATCAGTACAATACAAGACAGAGAGTAATAGCTGGCTGTTGGTTCAACTATGTTTAAGAGTAAGCTAAATGCATGCCATTCATGCCAAAGTTAATGAATCAAAGTCTTAGGTACAGAGAATAGATGAAAATCATATAAAAAAAGATCATACTTTGGCCTTAACCAATTGCTTTATGTCACAATATCATGTACTAAAGATAAATCTGAAAATGTGCCATCTAATCCAGAAGCTCATATAACACCTTATCAGTCACAGATCAAAGAGCTAGGACTCTTTCATCTACATTGACCTCCCGTATCTATCAGCATTTTTTGCCCCATAGATAGAATTTTACCAATCCATTTATGGAAAAAGGAACATGAGCACTTTTGTCCATTTATACAGGTATATAAATTTTCTGATCAAAATTTATATGGAAATGTACTGGATCCATATAAAACTTTGATCAAGACTTCCATTGAAAATAAGCCCAAAGAATCTGGCATGAATATATAAACAGTGCAAAAATATGATAGAGAACTGATTTGGAAAGCTTTCTCAAGTGATTTAGAAATTGTAAAATTAGACATCATTTGTGATTTTCATCTTAGGTATACGATTTTTTTCCGAGCAGAAATGTTCCAATATTAAAAATTAATATATCTCTTAAAATAATAAATGAAGCACAAGCATATGGCAGAAACAGAAAAGAAACCATGCCTTCAACTTTTATCGTTTGGAAAGAAGTTGCATCTATGCATTGTTATGTACACCACAAACAAAAAGGATTTTATGTCCTGCATCACAACCAAAATTGAAATGTTGCTTTTTTTTTTTTTAATTTGTATATTTTTTGCTTCAAATGCTTCAGCTGGAAAAATTTTAAGTTCTCCTTTTAATGGTGCATTGATAATTCAGACATGATTAAAACCACATACAACAAAAAATCATTTTTTGTCACACCTTGAAATATAATCTTGTCCAGGTTAAAAAAAAAACAAGAAAATTCAATGATAGTCAATTGTTACCACCATCATGAAACACAGCAAAGACATCAAAGATGTCTAACCATCAGAGCCATGTCACCATCATATTGTTTATTTAAAGAAGGGTTGTGAGTGAATTCTTACCACAGAAACAAATACAATCCATTGACAAAAAAAAACAACAATAACATTTGGATCATTTTTATAAAAATAAGCTTTCAGTTTAACCTACAAGGATTCTCCCAAAAAGAGAAAGTGGAATTTGCAAAGATCAAACAATGAGGTAGAAAAACTTCCCAAAATTAATAAATTCCACCTTTAATCTTGTTTATCTTTTCGCTGTCTTTGCAAGATGACAACCTATCTTGATATCTAACTGCTTTTGATAGTGAGAGCTAGAGACATATATATTCATGAAGTTCTGTTATCAAACTTTCTGCCAAAAAAAACTTGACTTTCTGATTGGAATGAATTCAATATCATTTAAAAAAAAAAAGTGTTAACAGATTTTTTTAAAAAGTTTTATACATTAATACACTATTATAGTATTAAAATAAAATCTAGGGGATAAACCCACTAGTTTTAGCCAGAAAAAAAACAGTAAATGAATATATCAACAGAGCTTATAAAATTTCTTTTGCTCCTATGATGAGGATCTATGAGTGAAATGGAGCTGTATTGGAAGAGATAAAATTAAATTCCTTATTATCCTTCATTGAGGTAGTTTGAAATAATAATTATTTGAGGCACAAAAAGTTCATAAAATATTGAATGTTTGGGGAACAGAATTAACCATAAGTTTTTTTGATGATCTTTGCCAATGGAAAAAAAAAGATTACTTAATGAAAAATAGAGGTACGAAAAACTTTGATGTGACTGCCCCCAAAAAAATCCAAGCAAAGTGAAGATATGAAATATCGACATTCAATTTTCAAATCATAAAAAATAATTACAGATTGATTTTGAGTTGAAACTTTTATCCTAAATATAATTAATACTTTTTTTCAAAATTCTGACTGAGCAAAACATGATTTCAGAAGCACTGGCAAACGCCAATAGAAGCTGCATTATTATCAATCTTTCCATTAATATTAAATCTGTTGTAAACTTCCACCCTTTACATGTTTTTTTTTTTTTATATTTTTTTTCCGTAATAAAAAATGAAGAATACATTTCGTAACTGTTGTCATCTTAAGCATTCAAATAATGAAAACCTGCAAACTTTAATACAAAATCAGGCCAAGGATTTCAAATGGATACAGCACTTCTATACTAAAAAAGCCTTTTGAGGAATGGAGGACTATTGAGCTCAGAACACTCTTGATTCAAATTTTCGACAGGCTAATATTTGCCATAAGAACTTTCTTATTAATGTCTCTAGCAAGCGTATATACTTTTCTAAAAATCGATTCTCAATAAATAAAAACTACTGCATTATATCTTAATATACTAGAAACCAACATACCCAATTGGAAGTTCTACCCAAAATCAAAAACTGAGAAAATTATTACAAGCTCTAAAAATAGCAATACATACATCTATGTCTAACGTAAGAAACTTAACAAAATTCAAGTTGACATTGGATTTCATTAATTTAGTTTAGTTAATATTTTCAAAAGCATGTCTACTAACAAGCTTTTGCTTTTGCTCAAAAGATAATTTTATATCTCAACTATTTGAAAAAAGAAAAAAAAAATCGAGCCAAATGAATTCAGGAAGAGCTTTTTTAAAAATTATTGTGTAATGCAGGAACTGTTTAATATCATCTAAGGGTCTCTTTTCACCAAAGACTGATCAAGATCTAGATTTATCAGATAAAAATATTCAAAACACATCACATCTTTAAATCATCATTATCATGCTACTGAAAATATTCTATATTTTGCAACATTTTTCACTCCGTATGGATTATAATGTAATAAAGGAGCACAACTCTATTTAATTTGTAAAGAAGATCTTTAATGTTATCAAATTAGATATTTTTATTACATGCTTTTTTATAATGCAAATGAAATTTTAGAACTCTTTTCATTTTCATGATTTCAGACCAAAATGCCGGCCACTGATACCTACATCTGCCTTGACTGCTTTGCTGAAAACCCAATCCAATATAAAAAGTTTTTTTTTCTTCTAAATCTTGATCTAAATTTTTATTTTATAATTAATAGATATGTCAATAACCAATTTTTCATCAATGATAATTGACAGTTAAATAACCTTTGGGAAAAATAGTTTTGAAGAAAACTTGGGAGTGAAAAATGATATGCCATCCAAGAAGATTTTGTGAGCTGATTCTGATTCTAAGTGGTCACTTTGGAATAACTTTTAAGTGCAGCCTAACAATCTGCACAATGGTTTAGCAAGACAGAAGATTATACACTGTTCAAATTGATAGCCTGAGAAATTTGTATAGCACTATAAAATCTTGTGCAAACTCACATTCTTCGTTGATCAAATCTATGATCTAAGAATAATGATTGAAAGTTCATCTAAAATCTAGATCTATACTTTCTAGATTAGATTCTAATGTTTACATCTGCATAAATATGAATGTCTAGATCTAGACCTATAAATCTAATCTAGAATCTAGATCTAGATTCTAAGTCCAATATTTTAGTAAAGATCTAGATTGTTACCAAAACTGAGTCTTCAGAATCTGAATCTAAGATCTAGGCTAAGTAGATCTAGATCTAGAAAAAATTTATAAATGGCAGGTCTCTAATCTAAATTAGATCAAATAAAATGTAAAATGTGTCTCACCCCATCTGTTGCAGCTTGCACAGCAGGCAAAATCATCAAATTTTCTCTTCTGCATAAGGCTTGATATGCTGCAAAAGATCCAATTCCTGCAACACCAGCTAACAAAACTTTAATTCCTCTTGCAGAAAATGCGCGTTTGTTTAAAACTGACTGTATAGAAGATTGATTTCGGGAAAAAGTATTAAAAATACGCTGCCAACTCCTGTGGGCCGCCATGATTGTTGACAAAATTTCTGTGTGTGTCTGACACTGTGTAAGTGTTCGTTTCGGCGCATGCGCAATCAAATCTGTCTGCCCCGAGCGCTGGGTGGGTGAGGTGAACTGGACCACTTAGGATTTGGTCCAGCGAAGTTAGTCTGGTTGTTCACTCGGAACGCGCCGGTCGCAGAACCACTGTGCACCTTATTATTACTGATTTCGCAGCAATGAAAAGTTATCCAAGTTGAATGACAACAATATACAGATCATTGTAATATATTCTTGAATGTTCCTCACAAATCTAAAATTTCTTGAAACTTTTACTGGATTAACAAGATTTTTTTTATCTATCTCATTCATTCAACGTCGCACAAATAGTACTTACTCAGGAAGATCGCGCAACTTTGAACCAGATTGAAGTCTTACTAGAATCTAATTGATCTGAAAGACAAACACTTGGATTTAAATACAGTGCCAAAGGAGCAGACATTCAAAATTGTTTCTTTATAAGGTCTGTGCATGAACTATTTCATTACCTTTGGATATTTCCAAACGTAAGTAAACTTTTTTTTTTTTTTTTTTTTGCAAGGTTCATTATTTATAAGTAATTTTCAATGAATCGAGTGATCACAAACACTATCAAATTAATCTCAGGATTTTCAGTTTTGTATTAGGATATTTTATTAACTGAATCATTGAAACATATTCTCTTTTACTAATTCCTATTGTTACGTCTGTATAATTATATTATTTACCGTAAAATATTAAAAGTAAAAAAAAAGGGCAGTTCCCGTCTTTTAAGTTATAGTGCACGCTATTCTCAAGAAGGAAAGGAAGAAGAAGAAGAAGAAGACATTGGACGATTAGGCTAATTATAAATGTTGGAGCACACAACTAATCTTTTCTTTTTTTTTTTATATTGGTTTTTTTTTTTTTTAATGACAACCGTGCATTATACCGATCAAATTTTGTTTGCAGATTTTAATAAATAAGATTAAATCGATGTATCTCACAAAGAAGGTTTCCAGTGTGGTATGAGGTGGCTTTATGACCTACATCAGACATGAACATTGTAGGCTACTTTAACCTCTGCCCCTCGCACTCTCAGTTTTAATTAGTAAAAGAATAAAATAAACCCTGCAAAACTCTTTGAGTGTTGCCCTATGGCCTATCTAATCTTGAACAAAATCTAGGCCATTAAAATGTATTTTTCGGTTTATTTCGCTTATTTTTTTGGTACCCGCTGTGTCGCATATTAAACTTTTTTTTAAAGTCAGGCGACTTCTTGCCTGATGTTACTTATTTTCAGTTCCCTGCCCGGTTTGTTTTAGCAAAGGAGGAGAAAAACCTCACGGAGCGGCTAGATTTAAC
The DNA here is from genome assembly GCA_033675545.1 of Elysia crispata. Lineage (NCBI taxonomy): Eukaryota > Metazoa > Mollusca > Gastropoda > Plakobranchidae > Elysia > Elysia crispata. The sequence continues at coordinate 2,006,572 of JAWDGP010007412.1, read as the reverse complement.
AGCACAGGAACATAGCATCTAATCGCCGCGTCTGCTCACGCTATCTGATGGGCTGTAATAAAAAAACAAACGGTGTTAAAGGTGTTGAGGTGCGTGGCGCCAGGAGCTATTTATAAAGGTCACCAGTTCATCACTTTCTTGTAGTCTTTTACTACGATGCAGCGAGAGTTGCGGCTACGGGGAGGGATCCATTTTTTTTCTCTTCGTTGTTACTGCTACTGCTACTACTACTACTACTACTACTACTACTACTACTACTACTACTACTACTACTACTACTACTACTACTACTACTACTACTACTACTACTACTACTGCTGCTGCTGCTGCTGCTGCTGCTGCTACTACTACTACTACTATTATTACTACAACTACTACTACTTCTTCTTCTTCTTCTTCTACTACTACTACTACTACTACTACTACTACTACTACTACTACTACTACTACTACTACTACTACTACTACTACTACTACCAATAATAATAATATTAAAAGAAAAAGAAGATAAAGAAGAAAAAGAAGAAGAAGAAGAAGAAGAAGAATTATTCTTCAGTAAAGACATGAACAACATTGTTCTGTGGTAAAGAGGAAACAAATTTAGTTGTTCTAAGCGTGGAGAATGATGCTTACGGGGGAAAAAATACACACGTTAAGTTGGTATGCGAAGAAAGGCATTCAAGAGAATAAGCGAGTTTCATGTAAAAAATGAGGAGATGTATGAGTAAAGTTCCATTGGAACAAAAATTATTATCCTTTTCATGATTACTTTGACCATATTGATAAAAATAGCAATAATAATAATAATAATAATAATAATAATAATAATAATAATAATAATAATAATAATAATAATAATAATAATAATAATAATAATAACAATAATAATAATACTTTCTTCACGTTAATAGACTGATAGAAAAACGGAAAATGATAATCTTCCTTGTCTTGAATGTTGTTGTTGCTGATGTTGGTTATAGTTTTTAACTAGGCATCGTTCATCAGTTTAAAAAGTAGTGTCTGCCATTGCAATGAGTGAGTGATAATAGAAAGAGAGGTAGATAGATATCTAGATAGATAGAGAGAGATAGAGAGAGAGAGAGTGTGTGTGTGTGTGTGTGTAAGAGTTTTGAGATAAATAGAAGCATTCTGTATGGTCCTGGGTTTTGCAATGAAAAAAAATATAAAAAAATGAAAAGCACGAATATGCACCAAGTTTGTTGTCTGATGATTATAGATATAAACAACAAAAATAGCTTTGTGGAAAATGAAATAGTTTTGGTGAATGGGCGTTTCTACTCATCATTGGTCATCGTCAAAAGATCTAGAAAGTTAACATTAAAATTCAGACATTTATAAACTTTATTCTTCATTAGTAACTGCACGGCACTAGCCTAGGGTAAAATGCCTGGTGCCCTCTGACTCTAATACACAAGGCACATGACTATGGAGATACTCTTGATGACTGCATTACAGGAAGTCTAGCAGTAGATACTTATGGTAGCAGTAGTAGCAGCAGCAATAGTAGTAGTAGTAGTAGTAGTAGTAGTAGTAGTAGTAGTAGTAGTAGTAGTAGTAGTAGTAGTAGTAGTAGTAGTAGTAGTAGTAGTAGTAGTAGTAGTAGTAGTAGTAGTAGTAGTAGTAGTAGTAGTAGTAGTAGTAGTAGTAGTAGTAGTAGTAGTAGTAGTAGTAGTAGTAGTAGAAGAAGCAGCAGTAGTAGTAGTAGTAGTAGTAGTAGTAGTAGTAGTAGTAGTAGTAGTAGTAGTAGTAGTAGTAGTAGTAGTAGTAGTAGTAGTAGTAGTAGTAGCAGCAGCAGCAGCTGCTGCAGTAGTAGTAGGAGTTGACGTTGTTGTGGTAGCAATAGTAGCAATAACAGTTATAGTAATACTAGTTGAAGGAGGAGGAGGACGAGGAAGAACAATGGGAATAGTAGAAGTGCACCAGCAGTGTATTTTAATGTCTTTTTCCGTATGTTATATGTGGAATGCTAAAGGCTTGGAACACAATTTAGGTTTTTTTTTTTTTTTTTTAAACTTCCAAGGCGTGTGGGTTTGTTTCTTATTCATTCGCGACAGCTTGAATTTTTCCAAAGTCAATATTAACAATTGGGATATGCTCGATGTATTAATCTGTTAATATTTCATACTTCCACTGGAATTTCGAACTTAGTCCTGGACACCGCACTATTTTATTGGGATGCGTCGCTAGCTACGTCTAGGTTAAACATTGCTGTTCAAAATAAGGAAGTCGTGTAACGGTATTGCACTTCCAGCAGTTATAGTCTAGACCAACATCTACTCCACACATTACACAGCTCGGCAAATTGAACTATGTTATCACCACATAGGCAATCATTTGATTAATCAGCCGTCTTTGATTCGCCGTGAAAATCTATGTTCACTAGCGGTCCACCAGCTTGCTGTGTCCGATCTCCGGCTCCAGTGACTGGTCGACGACGCTCGGGACCGGCAAGCGGCCAGTGTCACAAGCAACACAATGCGTGTGTTTTGACCAACAGTGCTTTGGTCTTCCAACCCACTCCATGATGAGGCACTTGTCTTTGTGATATCCCTATCAGTGCATGACACAACACGAATGCTTGTTGCTGTTATGCCTACACTTGTAATTTGGTGACCCCAGAGGTAACCTTACGATAGTTGACAGAATAACAGCGCCACCGAGACTTATGAACTAAAATCGATGAAGATATTTCTCGTGCCACTTTTTTCTTGTTTGTTTTGGGATAGAAACCGCTTCTTCATACTTGTTGCTAGAGCTAAGTTGTAAAATAACTATGCAAATTCATAGCGGGAAATTAATAACAGTCATTCAACACTATATTATATTTTAAGGGTTTCTTCCAGCTTCACTTGATCAATTTTTTTTTGTTTTTAATTGTTTATGAATCGCTAAGACAGGAAACGGCGTAGTTTGTCTTATATTTATTTTATCAACCTCCAATCATATCATGATTGTGAAGATCCAAACGGTAAGAAAAAAACCAACTTTCATAGCTGGCTTCTCCGCTTCCAATAGGTATAACACGCTGCATTCACTGACCTGCCCGCTTTTTGTTACAAATAGGCCTACGCCTATATATTTTTGATTTGACAGTAGGGCTTCCAATAAATCAGATCCGGCCTCTAACTGAGGAGAGGAAATGTCACCTATTAAGACAACCTCTGTAAGAATGTGTAATGCCCACAAAGTACATTGTATCAGGTTACATTCATCGCCTTTGTCCGCTCAGTTTCTTCTACAGTCAGGTTCTCGCGCACTATATACGCACGTCGGATTGTTTTCGGTTGGAGATTGGCAGTTCGCAGCTTGTTCTGAAGGGAAAAAAAAAATCAAGGTTATGATGAAACAAGTGATCCGTTCCAATGATTCCTCTCTCTTCATTAAATCAAATTTATGTTTTGTTACATATCTTGATCTTGCATAAAATGAATTATAAATCTTAAGAAAAGAAAAATGTAAATACTTTACATGTTGAAACTTTCAATGAAAAATAGTGCTCTAGGAAAGGAATGAATGTTGAAGGAGAGAAAGAAAAAGAGACAACAATGAAAGAAACAGAGAGAGAATGGGTGAGATGGATTGGATGGATAGATAGAATGTAAGAGAGAAAGAGAGAGAGAGAGAGAGAGAGAGAGAGAGAGAGAGAGAGAGAGAGAGAGAGAGAGAGAGAGAGAGAGAGAGAGAGAGAGAGAGAGAGAGAGAGAGAGAGAGAGAGAGAGAGAGAGAGAGAGAGAGAGAGAGAGAGAGAGAGAGAGAGAGAGAATCTTATAGTAGCAATTATATCATTTGTTTAGTATCTAGACCATTGAGTACTGAAAATCACATGCGAACTCAGCCATTCAGTTTGTCTCTGGTAGCCATAGCAGCGGTTGCGGGGCGTAACCTGAAAAAAAGGATTTCAAATATTTTGTTGCCACCCGTGTCACTATGATTATCTCCCATGATCGCATCAGTTCACTATTTCCCTGGAGTCTTGACGAATAGCAAGTTTAATTTAAAAGATCAAACAATGATAACTTTTATTTTTGCTCTACTTCCGTTATTTTTATTTAATTGCTTTCCCAGTCAGATTATGTTTATTGAAAAAAAAATGGCCTATTAATTTGTAGTTTTACATATGCGAAACTTTCCTTTTTTACCAAGAAAAACTATTTAAAATGCACTTAAATCTACGTTATCTTTCAAATCTTACACTTCCATGCAACATTTCTTATTCAGTAGAACTCATTAAGTTCTGACATAAAGCTTTTTCAGGGCATAGTAGTTTTAAAAATAACGCTTACGCTGATATCCTTCTAAAACACTCATTATCAGGCTGAGGTGCTTTGCCTTGTGGAAATTAATGTTCTATGTAATTACATGATCAATAAAAAGTTGAAAGAGTCTACAAATTGAGAATTTCACAAAATTAGTTATAATCTAGATATAGATATTAACTGATGTACTTTAGTGGTATAGACTAGTAAGGCGTTCTCGCAAACTTGTTTTCCACCTTTCACTGGACGCGAAACCTTCCTTTCTTGTCGTAACCCATCCTTAGCAGAGATAGCCGCTTTGATACTATGCCAACAACGCTTACTAAAGTCATAGGTTTTATCTCGTCCTCTAAACACTAGATATACGAAACAGAGACCACCAAGTCCTAATTATAGCTATTTTGACATATATACATAATGTGACCAGAATTCTCTTTCCAGGTTTATTCTTGTTAAAAAACAATGAAGAGATAATTGATAAAAGATTCTGGTTTTCATAACAGTTTAGACAGAGATATCACTTCAAAAGGACCTCTCAAATAAATGCAGCAGGGACATGTGGAAAATTAATATCCTTTTATCTTTGATCTCGTGTCCCAATCTTACACGCTTTTAATTTTTCGAACTATTCATATTTACAAAATAAAAGGGCATCAGATATGACAAATTATGAACGAGAGGTTCAAGAGTGAAAGTCTACTCATAGCAGGACATAAATTATTCTGGTTCCAGGAGATAATGGCCTTCAATGTTATTGACCATATGCTGGTCGTAAGTTTCCTCTCTGTACAAGGTAAAGTGCTCACCGAAGAAAGAAGTATCTAATAGTTTTGTGGATGTTCCTGCTTAATCTACGAAGGAGAAAATATTATATTGAAAAACACAAAACACAAGTATCTGTGACTGTGCCACCAACTATAAGATATATTAGTATAACAATGTAATTTTTTTCTAGCGTAGACAAAGACGGTATGGTCACTCATATCGACAAAACGACTTCTGGACCAAAATGCTTAAACTATCTTCTCACTGGGACTTGAAAATGTGCTGAACTGAACACATGATGAAAATTATAATGAAAAATAATTATATTTTTAACTGATATAACTCGTGAATAACCGGGCCTTTGCATGTGGGTTGACTATAATATCACTTTTAAACAGTCAAGTTTTGACACAAACGAAAGCGCCAAATTCAAAATTAGTGTTATTTAAGAAGAAAGAATAACATTGTGGAGAAATATTTTATGTGTATTGATTTTCGTGGGAAGGAAGAGGGGGTGGGGTGAGGCGGGGGTTCATAAATTATATGTGGTGAAAGATTGCATTAGTGGAGAGAGAGAGAGAGAGAGAGAGAGAGAGAGAGAGAGAGAGAGAGAGAGAGAGAGAGAGAGAGAGAGAGAGAGAGAGAGAGAGAGAGAGAGAGAGAGAGAGAGAGAGAGAGAGAGAGAGAGAGAGAGAGAGAAGATCCAAACCAGAAAGTATCTACATGATTATAACTGTAAGTGACTGGTAAACCAGAGAGCGTATAAGTATGGTACACTGTTGTACTCATCTACGCCGATAGCGCACTATGCCTCGCATTATTGAATCCTAAGTTGGCGTTGACTTTTAATTCTTAACCAAACATAAACTGCCAATGTAGTAGACAACTATTTTTTCTTTCTTGGAGCCACAGAGCAAAGATGTAGATGATAATTTCTCTTTTAAAATGTGCACGCTGAAAACTAGGAAAAGTATTCTGGGTCCAATTTAGTCTCCTAAAATATAAAGACCTCAGTGAGTTTAATCGTAAAAGAAAGGACGAAAATTCCATTGGATTTTTGCTCCCACATGATTAAATAATATATTTTTTTTTAAATGGAAAGGAAAATTCTCAGAATTTTTTAAATTGACATGCTGTTCTCTTAAGAATTATGTCGCTCATTTCTTTCCCTCTCTCCCCATTGCCTCCACCCCCCTCCCCCGCCCCCCACCCACTCCACTCGCGCGCGCGCACACACACACACACACTCATCTTTAAAACATTCTTAATATGTACTCGCAATTCAGTTCATACTTCAAGCTAGCCTATAATCATAGTGAACCTCGTAAAACTTTTCGACAATGTTAGGCCCATAATGGCATTGGAAGTAAAATAAAAAGCGATTGAGTTTATTTTTTTTGCTTTATCTTTTAAGTCTTACCGTTAATCTAAACTACTGATTAGAGCCCCTTCACTCTTAGGACCCACATCTGAAGAGAGAAACTGGAAATAATTTTATGATGAGTACCGAGAGGTGGCTAAAAATGAGGTACTGGTTGCTAGACGAGACACTCAAGTTAACATAGTTTTAATTTTTTTTTTCTGTTGGTAAATATTCCGAGTGATATATTCGAATTCAAACGAAACGAACGACGTCTTGATATTTCTTGGTTCATACTAAATTTAACCTTGGAGTACAATATACCAATAATTATACAATTGGGCCTCAAAATGTACCGTAGCCATTCTGATTTGAGACCTGACTCATGATGTGTCCATGTCACGAGCGATCAACGTTCAAAATCAAAGTGCCTTGATGGACACTGACCCGATATGACCTAATTAATCTCCATCTAAGTAGTCTAGACCTCAATCTTGTCTCAGTATCACACGCTGTCATGCTTTCACTGGACGGACGAAGAATAAAATGTGTCAAGATTAGGAGCCCAATCAGGTGTCTAACGATTGACTATCTTGCTATGTACAAAATACAACATTTCTACTTTCTTTCTTTTAACAAACCTTAAACTCTTTACATGCTTTTCCACCGTGAACTTAAAATTCAAACGTAATGAAATTAAAAAAAAAATTTCACGAAAATTTGTTGATGGGTACCGTTTTTCTTTTTCTCTGTCTCATTAAAGGCTGCGGTTTTTTTTTCGCCTTAAATGCCTATCTTACTCCATTTACTTTGCTGTTTTCTCATCGTCTCTTTATATCCTTGCTTTCACCTCTCGTTGCGCCTTGCTCTCTCTATCATGGTTTATTTAGAGGTCCAAAGCAGCCTGTTCGTGTAATCTCATGAAATGTTGAGTCAGCTGGTTGTAATTGTTTTCGCTTAACCTGAAACTTATTCTACTATTTGAGCACAACCGTAGCCGTAACCTAATCGTGAGAGAGAACTTATGCTTAAATCTACAGCTCGAACAACTTACTAATCAACGGTTTGAACTTGAGCCAACACCAACCGTATGCCTATTGTATAGCTGCCCCGATCTCTTTCTTAATCAAATCATGAATCGTCCCCTAAGTCTTCCTCAGTCTTACACGGGACTAAACAAAAGGCCTGGCCACAACCAAGCTGACCTGACCTTGATGGGAGGTGATGCTAAATTATCAACACAAACAGCACCAGGTACCAATCGCCTGATATTATGATTGATAAAGAGTGTGTTGCTACCCTCTCAGTAGAGACACCTAGATAATGAATTATCTATTGAAAACACTCCATGTCGCACAATTCACGGTCAAATCTGAATTTTTAAAAAGACTTTTAGAGATCCACTTTATAGCATAGATAAACCGCAGCAACAACACATCATCAAACTAAAATTAGAATTTTGATATCTTTATTTTTATCATAACATCTATCTTGGCACAGCAACCTGGCATATAAGCGATAGCTTAGAGATGAATTGTAAAACTGCTTTGGATTAAAATTAGTGACAGGTGAGCAGCCTGTGAATAGATGCTACAAAAGAGGATAATGACGATAAGAAAGAAAAGAATAAGAATATATAACATTGAGATAATAAAAGAAAGAAAAAAATTATACAATAATAAGTGGAAAGCATCGGCCAAATTAATATAAATATTTTAAACACCTTTAACGGTTGGGACAACCTAACCTGGCCTGGACTTAAGTGCCATTATAGTGGAATAATCGGTATGATATCACACTTTTTCTTCCCTCTGTGCATTCAAATAAAGGATTGTTTTTGTGGTTCTGGATTTTTGCTCAAAAGAAGGGGCACCTTCCCATCACTGTTTGTAATTAAAATGCGATAGTTATTTTGATTTATCATCATGCCTTCCAATTATATTCTCATTCTTACTTAACTATACATAATTTTTTTTTTGAACGTCCAATCAAGGACTCGTAAAAATTACTATTAGGCTGCTGGATCAAAATAATGATAGCTTGAACATGCTTTCAATTCTGTATTGCTAAAAGCCTTAGTTTACATTAGAGATGTCTACCTTCAAAATATATGTTTAAAAATGAAACAAGCGGAATTTTTAAAGGCTATTATGACGTTTGTAAAAGCTAAAGTCTTTTACTTTCTTAACTTGCGTCTAATCATTAGTTCTTGACAAGGAAACATAGTACTATGGTGAATTTGACCTAGTTTTAGACTCAACTGTATATTTATATTTCAGTATAGCTTTGATACCTATAAAGATCATTTATCTTTTTTGTGAAAGCTTGACGTGCAAGTATAATGGTGTGTCAGAGCATGGCCTTAGGTAGACAATTCTACACCTACGCACGGATAGGGTCAACATTATTTTCAGTTTGCTCAGTGCTGTCAATGATCAACCGAAGTAGCCATGCTTATTTCTTGTGTATAAGTATTTATAGGCGGCTAGGGATACCTTGAGAACATGAAATGCGAACAAATGGTCAGAATGATGATTGAGTTGGAGAGAGAGAGAAAAAAAAAAGAGAGAGAGAGAGAGAGAGATAGGGAGAAAGAGAGAGAGAGAGAGAGAGAGAGAGAGAGAGAGAGAGAGAGAGAGAGAGAGAGAGAGAGAGAGAGAGAGAGAGAGAGAGAGAGAGAGAGAGGAGGGAGGATTTTTCAAGTCACTGACTTAAATGCAACCGTGAGCCTACGAGTAGAAAAATTACTGCAGACGATCCTTCCTCCAAATTAACCAATAGCCTATCCAGAGTGGTCTATTTCTTTCTTTCATTCATTCTTTCTAAGTTTTCTACATAAATATTTTTGTGCTGCAAAATAGCGCGGTTATTAATGATAGGATTCTTTCAAATCTGACTCTCATATTTGTAAGAATTTACCAACCAAAGGTCATTCAAAAGGATTGCAGTGTGTCAGGACTCAGCAGACTCAATTGCAATCAGAAACTGCATGGGGCAATCAGTTTATATTGAAAATCCTGATTCTCCCTTATCTTGGTGTTGAATTATAAATGTCAAAGAGAATACCAATTGAGACGAGAACAAGCAAAGCGATAGGATCCAAACAAAAAGACTTCGATAAAATGCGACATTGTGTACAAGAGAACTGTTTCCTGCAGTCACCAGCTTTATCCCTCATGCATCAAGAGCTCATATAATTACTTTTTATTTCAAAAAGAAGCATTAACGACACTAACTAAAAAAAGACGAAACAAACATAAACAAAAATCTAAAATAAAAAACAAACAAAAACAAAACAAAAACAAAAAATACGAACAAACAAAAAGGCTTAATTTACTGATATGTATCAAAATCATCTCCAAATATTACCTAACGTGCACGAGTGTCAACTACCTGTTTGCAAATATAATGTGACTTTTCACATGTTGACACAACTTTTGTACTGTCGCTCTTAAATGTGTTTCTTACTTTCTTTCTCCCTCTTTTTTACACGCTTTCTAAAAATCATAAGTGGTTTTCACTTCTAACTCCACCACCGCCCCCCCCCCCCCCCTCTTCCCCTCAAATTCGCCATCCCCGTTCCGAGTAAAAAAATATCATCCGCTTAAAAACCATTTCCTTTTATTTTTGCAAATACTGTTTGGTTTATCGAAAATGAATTGTAATCTCAACATTTGAAGTTAGCTATTCATTTGTGCAAATTGATTTTAATGCAAAAAAAAAAAAAAAAAAAAAAAAAAAAAGAAATATAACTGGCCATTGCTTCACTTTATATTGTAGGTCGGATACTCTAAAGTTACAAGTATGAAAGGTTTTGACTGTTTTACATCTATACAAAACAAAACAAACTTTTCATTTTTACCAATGATTTTATGTCAAATTCTGTTTATACGTGTTCCGGTCTAGCTGGAAATTTTGACTGGCACCATGGCAAAGATTTATTTGTCATAAAACAAAGACTGAGGTATAGATTTCTTTTTCACAGGTCACGTAAGTGCACCAGCGTGAGTGCATTGTCATTACTCATTGACATCCTGTTAACCTTAGTAGAAGCAAATGTAAGGTGGCCAGTCCCTACAGATAACTCACCTGTTTCGCTCATAATACTAGTTGGTTGGAGGCAAGACCTGTTTGGCGCAAAGGTACAGGGAAGCAGGCGCAACCCTATTGTTGTGATGCAGAGAACAGTATTCTCACCCCAGGAAGGTTTTGGGTTCAGTGCGAGCAGGCCTACTGTCTTGTTCAACATGTGTTCCAGATGTAAACACGCTCAATTTTGCATCTAATCGTTTCCAGTGTTTGCCGTAGGTATAGAAGGGAGAAAAATAATGTAAGAGTGAAGGTGAAAGAGAGAGAGAGAGAGAGAGAGAGAGAGAGAGAGAGAGAGAGAGAGAGAGAGAGAGAGAGAGAGAGAGAGAGAGAGAGAGAGAGAGAGAGAGAGAGAGAGAGAGAGAGAGAGAGAGAGAGAGAGAGAGAAAGTTATGAGATAAATTGAAGCATTCTGTATGGTCCTGGGTTTTGCAGTGAAAAAAAAAACCAAACAAACGAAAAGAACGGAAATGCACCAAGTTGGTTGTTTGATGAGAGAGAGAGAGAGAGAGAGAGAGAGAGAGAGAGAGAGAGAGAGAGAGAGAGAGAGAGAGAGAGAGAGAGAGAGAGAGAGAGAGAGAGAGAGATACACTAAAGGAAAAAGAACCACACGCACACACACTGCGACCGCCTGAACGCCCTGTATTGTTATTTATCTGATGTTGTTAATATGCTTTGTACTTTTTTGTAGTTTCTGAGCTAAAAAAGGTTTTCATAGTAGATATATGATCATAGCCTCTGAGTGAATGGAAAAATGTGTCGGCTGACTTTTGATGAAGTAATTTCGCCTAGGTCTCAAAGAGTTTTTCACACTAGAATCACTCTCTGCTTGCTTGACGGAGGCGTTTTACATATTCAGACAGAAAAGGATTTTGACCACTTTTCAATAAGGCGGAATACGACAGTGAAATAACATTATACGAATAAACAACTTTAGATGTTTCAAAATATGTGATCACATTTTTTTTATTATGTTTTTTTTTTCTAATATTTGTCTTTTCTCTTTTCTCCTCTGCTTAAACAGGGCTTGTATTGAAAAAATCGACTGCACAAATTGTTGCTTCAACATTTGAAGGCGGATCATTTACGACTTGAAAGTCAAGGAACAGGAAACAACCAGAAGCTCTTAAGGTCACCGACCTAGTTCGATTCATTAAAATCTAAATTTGTTGGTGAGACACGTAATTTATTTTTCGTATCAAAGAGTAAACCTGCAATTTCTGCTCAGTTTTCACAAGTCCGGAAGATTTCCACCTATTTTTTGCCTCATCCGTAGTGGTGTGATTATCCAAGTTCTAAGCCTCTAAGCCGCATATAGCCTTTCTCAATTCTTTTTAAACTACCCATTCAGTCTCAACTAGTGGTTGATGAAGTTAATGCTTTGTAGTGCTTGCATTAAAAGGATTCCTCGATGTCGGCTTAGCAGTAAGGAACTAAAACCAAGAAAGACATATGTCGAGTCTCACAAGCCCGTCAGAGGCAAATTAAAGCGTTTTCCTAACTTTTAATATTAGAGAAATTAGTGAGCGAAAGAAAGGCTCAATAGCAAAAGGAATATATGGAGAGGAAAGGAGCTGCGAGACAGTGAGAGGGAGGAGAAGTGAGTACGCTGCCACTTCACTTACTCTACTTCTCAACTTGAAACGCCTTTGCCAACATCTGTTTTCGCTTTATGAGAATGAGTTGGTTCTTCGCCGTAAATTAAATTTTCATTCTTCAACTTGGTGGCCTCAACTTAAAACACGAACCCCTAAAAATATAGAAAAATACAGAAACTACAGATATCAAGAGGGAACTCTCACAGAAGAGAAGCTTGCCGCAATATTTGAATAAATAATATTCATTCTAAACAAGGTCAAAGAGCAAAACCATCACTTGAGTTTAAACAACTAGGATATGGGCATTCATTAGGGCAAGCAGATTTGTTTGAATTCGTCGAGAATCCGTAATTATCAATCTATGGTTCTTACATAAATGGATTCATTCAACGACGTGAGCTGATAGTTCGTACCGCTGCATCCATATATCCAGACCACTTGGTAAGAATCTATTGCCTAAAGTAATACCTATTTCTTGATGCTAAACACACATCCTGAGGTGCTGAATCAAGATATTTACGTTGCCAACAAGCCAGAACTTATGGTTTCTCCACATGAGAGACCTGCTTTTACGACGCCTACCGAGTCTGGTTTTGCCAGAGGAAACCTAATTGCCATTTGGGTAAGCGCCTGTATGGTACGCAGGTCACGCGTAGGGTTACTCACATCGTGTCGCGGACCTGTGGGAAGCCCACCTCTGCAGTAGGTAGGCTCGATGAGCGTCCTCTGCTCTCGACGACGCCAACGTGACGCTATCCGTGCCACAAGGCCCAAACGCAAAAATGACAGCTCGTCGCATCAGTCGACAGTTCATCCTTGAATCCCAATGGTTCAGCCCCAAGCAAGCTGAAAACGCCCACACGTGCTTTTTTCGCACGCAAAAGAACGTATACTTTCTCAAAACATCAACTCAATCCTGTGCCCTCCACGCTGCCCCCTTCATTCAAACACTGAAATCTCCTCTGACTGGTGTCCACGGAGGATCAGAAACTCTTTTAGTGCCAGCGTCGCCCTGTCCCCAGGGCCCCAAGGAAGACAGCACCGGCCAGTGGCTAGGGAGATGATATCATCTGCACACAAGGCGCCACCGACCCTCTGTAAAGCCGCCGTGTCGTCGCCGTTCTCGTCCTCGTCATCGTCAACATCATCTTTCTCCATTGCTTCTTCGTTTTTGCCGTCTTTGTCGTTGGTCAAATCATCATTTTTGTCTCTGTTATTGTTTTTATCGTGCCTGTTTTTGCCTCTGCGGTCGTTGGTTTCATCACCGCGCAGGGGGAGTGGTTCATTCAAATCTCCATCAGAACATATTTATATCTGCATCCTCCTGATGCTGGCTCTGGCAGTCATACCAATAGGTTCCTTTCCTAGTCGCAACCAGGACGAAAATAAAGGCAATAAAAACGGAATCATGCCTTCCAACCCCCATGCTAGCTTTACAGTTTCACGCACTATCTCAATTTTGACACCTGGTGACAATGACAAGGTTAAAAATTCTACTTCGAGTGAAATAATTGCAAACTCGTTCCAAGGTGATCAACCCAATGGAAAGCTGGAAAATTCTTTTCAGAGAGACCAACCACCGAGACGCACGGTGTCAAAAGGAAGAGATTTTCACAGCAATTTACGGAAAACGCAAGCAAGAACATTCTATCTCCGGACGGCTAATGAACAATATATCCAGATCTATAATGGAACGGTCTCGGGAACGCTGGAGAAACAACCTGTCTTAGGTAAGTTTGTGTTGTGAAAAGTTGTAAAAGACTTAAGCTTTTATTGCAAAGATCAACTATTTGTAATTTTTACTTTTTTTTTTTTTTTTTTTTTTTTTTAAATTATTCTTTTCACTATATTTGTCGTTTTTAGTCAGTCCCTAAATGCTTCTACCCTCCCCAAAGATACTCAGAACATGAAATCTCTGTTCAAAAGAAAGCAAAGAAAAAAAAAACTTAGAATGAAAAAAAATAATTATCAATTATCTTGGCC
>JAWDGP010007412.1:1965000-1987500 GCA_033675545.1 Elysia crispata | reverse complement strand
GCCTGTCTCTGTCTCACACTTTCTTTTTCACTAGATATCTAGATGTACATTTAACATTAAAGACGGATTTCTATGTGTGCATTTCTTTAGAAAATTGAGTATCTACATAGCTACGAATTCTTCATCTGTGAGCATGGTGTCAGCACGCGTTTGCGCAGTATCTAATCGTCATAAGTGATACTGCCCAACAATTTAATGGGAACTTTTCTTGTCAGTAACAGTAGATTCTCATAAAAAGGTGAACCTCTGTGACCTTTGCTTTAAGCTGAAAGTACACAAATTTTTAGGTTTCTCTAATCGCTCAGATGGAAATAGTTAAGAAAAGTATCTGAAGTGTTGATCTATTTGCTTATATATTTTTGTCGCTTGGTATCATTGAAAGCATGTTCCACTTGAAAGTTTATCTTCCTCAAAGAAACAATTTTTGACTATCGTGGGGTGGTCCTAAGAAAGTATTATCCTCAAGTAAAAAAAAAAGATAAATGAGGTCGAGGGCGTGCTTCATATTTCATATCTATAGCGAAATAACGGCTTAATATTTCCGAAAATATTTCTAGATCCTAAAAAAAAAAAAAAAAAAAATCAGGCAAGCTGAAAGGAAAAATAGAAAATGTTACTGAAAATTTATTCAAACAATTTTTCTTCTTAAAACAAAAAATTTAACTGCATACGGTGTTCTGTAGACTCAATCCATGATGTTAAATTCTACTGTATATTTGAAAGCAGTCTAGAGGATATCGATAATGGAACTTTTAGCTTCTTGCCTAGTCACACTCATGGTAAACAGGCAACCGTTCAGGCAGAGAGATTCTTATGAAAAACTGTTTACAGTTACTTCCTTATTGGTCCAAGATATCAGATAAGTATTTGACTTCAAATACAGTATAAGCAGTGGTCGGACCCTTTTGAGCACCATTTTCATAGTTTTCATGTTATATAATCTTCTTTCTATTTGATTCCATCTGTGAGCTGGTGTAAGGTCTTAGTTGTCTCGTTGTCTCTTAAGATATGCTGCTCTCTCGCTTCAGAACAAACCTCGACAGATTGAAGAGCCTGCAATATTCTTTCATTTAAGACATAAAAAACTTCTTTCTATAAATCATTTCAATGATAGGTTGATGGGTTTTGTAGGGAAAATTCTAAGCTCAGTTTATTACAGTTGACGATAGTTGAAAATGCTTTTTAGAGTGAGAATAATTAAGGTTGAATAAATAGGCTTTTTATCTTCTCATGCCTGCGTACCTTATTTCTTGATTTTTTAAAAACTGGTTGACATTAAAGCCATCACGTTACATGAACACTAGCTGTTATTTGGACGTTTCTAAATTAGGTTATCAAAAATTCCAATATGATTTTGTTACTCATGTGAATGCCAATGTGCTAAGTGGTCTTTCGATTCAAAATTGATATTTCTTACGCACGTGTAAATGGCATTATGTGTTTTGAATTCAAAATAACTTACATAAATCTTTAAAAAAAGCAAACCCAAAAGCTCAAGGCCCTGAAGCGTGGACTCATCGAAACGGATCAATAAGTCAAGCTCGTAGGCGCCTTAGGTTATCTCTCATGTGATAAATAATATTGCCAGTAAAGCTCAAAAAGATATCGGCTAGTACCATAATTTACCATAATTATAATATTCCACACTTTGAGACGCTGAATATATAAATGACTCAGTCCCTAGAGATAATATGGAACATGGTGATCAGTAAACAAAAGTCAATTATGAGGGTAAGCGATGGGCATTTTTTTTATAAACTTTTGAACTTTGCGCATGTGTTTTTATATGAAAAAATATGCCATTAGATTCAAGGGTTCGAAGGTCAAGAGAAGTATACACTGACCTAATTTTTTCAGAATTTACGTGAAGATTTAAATGATAAGTTATTGTTTTTTCCCCCTAACATTGGAATAATGAGTTGCGTTCTAAAATTTGAAAGCCTATTTCGCACCCATGCTGTGAGAAAACTGAAGCTCCAGATGGTGAGCTCTACCCTCACGATTTCAAGTATTAAACTTTGATAAGAGACCCGATTTAAGAAAGTTTTGAAAATTCAACATCTCTGTTTACCTTGCCTTCGTTCATAGCACTTTGTTTGTCTCATAACTGTTAAAGTTTGTTTCATAGCCTCTTGTCCAAACATCCAAATTTCATGTTCCATCTTCGTTTTATCGTATGACTGAAGATTAGAGTGTGCTACGCCACAAGAACCTTCTTTGGACAATCATGGTTTTCGTAAGACGGGTGAGAAACTAGCTCGTCGCTCCTCTTTCGGTGTTTACCTTCCAAAATTGTGGCGTAAATAAATTTTCGTTTGATTGTGTAAATAGTTTACTTTGGCGCTTATCTTAGTAGTATCTCGCTTTCTGACTTTGTCAATAGTATGTATGATTTATGAGCTTTTTTCCCCCCGCCCTTGCCTATTTCTTTATGAATATGTTGGGAGCTCTTCCTTCTCTCCTCTGCCTCTATCTGTCTGTCTGTCTGTCTCTGCCTCTGTCTCTGCCTCTGTCTGTCTGTATGTCTGTCTGTCTGTCTCTGTCTGTCTGTCTGTCTGTCTGTCTGTCTGTCTGTCTGTCTGTCTCTCTCTCTCTCTCTCTCTCTCTCTCTCTCTCTCTCTCTCTCTCTCTCTCTCTCTCTACCTATCTGTTTATATCTATCTAAATTCCTTTTTTTTCTGTTTGGTTTTAATTATATCTGTTTCGTATTTCCTGTTATTTTCGATTCATATTTAAAATAATTTGTTTTTCTATATTTCTCTTTCTCCTCCTTACTTTGCCTCATCGTTTTTCAAACTAAAGGTAATGTAAATTTCGAAACCTAAAAAAAAAAACGAGAAAGATTTTGGCGATCAATTTAAATGACGGATTGTGCTCTCATAAAGGAAGGATTCCTCATTAATCAAGCCCAGCATTCCTCACCGCCCCTTCTTGAATTAGGTCGTACCTACAAGCCCTTTGTGTAAAATTTCAATCGTTTTTTACGAGGTTATCTCCAAAGTAGGTAACTGCATTCCACCATCCCCCTTTCCCGTCTGTATTATTCTTTATTTCGGGAAAAAGAAAACCTATATCAGATGAGTGAGCAGGCAACTTCCTTTGAAGTAAAAGTGCTCCAGCACGGTGTCGTCTAGTGCTAATACCAGGCTGATGGTAAAATCTCAGCACCTTGGGAGTAAGGTTTTATGATGAATTGGGCGCCGCTTATCATTCTAACACAATAGCTCTCACAATAGCGCTGCTCATTACAGGTTCTCACCATAAGGTATTCATAAAAGATGATGTGCATATTGTTCATCACTATAACTTTCCTTAAAGCGGATAATGCGAAAGGACAAAAGTGAAAACTTTCAAGTAAAGAATAATTAAAAAAAAAAAAGAGGAAGGGGATGGAAAACAGAGGAAGAGAAAAATAAGAAGAAGAAAAGAGAGAGAAAGAAGATAGGATGAGCTGAGAAAAAAGAAGAAAAAGCCTCTGTCTCTCTATCTGTATATTCTATAAAAACATTAACCTAACAAAAAAAAATCATGTTGTATTGTTCTTCCGGCTTTGGCCAAAGGCATAATTAAAGAGGGTTGAATTAAGAATTATTTATTTTTGTAAAAAATATCTTTTTTTTTGTTGTTGTTATACTTTTCATAGAGACAACTTACACTCATCAATATCCTCGACAAGAATGAATAACCTTGGCCTGCAATATATCCACATACAATTAATGCGACAGTAAAATTGTATTGATGAAGCAATTCAAGAGAGTAAAAAAATAAACAAATGATGCGAGTTTCATTGCATTGTTTGACCTTTTCTTTGCATAGCATTGTATTTTACTGAAGAAAGCTTTTTTTCTTATAACCTCAACCAAATAAGCCTTCAAACTATACTTTCAACAAAAAAAAAAAAAATAATAATAATGATAATAATAATAATAATAATAATAATAATAATAATAGCAACAAAAAGAACAACAACAACAACTACTACTACTACTACTACTACTACTACTACTACTACTACTACTACTACTACTACTACTACTACTACTACTACTACTACAACTACTACTACTACTACCACTACTAATCTACGACCCATTTCCAACCCTGTTCCCCCATCTCAATTATTTTTTTTCCTCCTTCCCCACTGCCAACCTCTATTCTGCCCTCGTAGGTATAACCATTTCTTCATTGGTATCACGTTTTCTGTATACACTTTCCTACCTTAATCTCTACATCACTAAGTGAGCCTCTGTGACGATAATGAAAACCTGAGATTCTTCCCGCGTATAAGATAAAGAATCAGCATCGGATATACCGAATCATGTAATTCATACAAACATGGGTACTAACCGTGACTTGCCATATGTATACCCTCAGACATAGCATCAGAAAGATGCTCAGGCCGTGAGAATTATCAGATGACACAAAAGTTCCCGCCTTTCTCTAGCGCGGCGAGAAACTAAGTAGGGACGTCGTCCACATTCACCAGTACTATACAGTACTCGGTACGTTTTTGCTTTTTTTTTTTCAATTTGAAGACTCAACTGTTTAGCGGACAGGGTCAATCGTTTACTCTCGAGTAAAAATTGCTGTTGCGTCAAACTAGAGTCCCACTAGAGTGACTCATCATCCTTGGCACAGACGTGTTAAATATAATGACTCTCGACAAACTTTTTTTTTTCTGAACTACTTCTTTAGCAGCAACACCTTCATCGGTATACTGCAGCTACCAGACCTTAATGATCACTCCCACCTTAAAAGCAAATGCAAACCCGTGGGTGGGCCAATTTCAAAATTGCTATCTATTGTGATTTTGATTGTTATAAAAAGAGAAAAAAGAAGCGGACGGGGGGTATGTGTATGCGTGTGCATGAGATATATTTATATAGCGAGAGTGCATGTGTGTGTTTCTAAGTGGATGGACATTGGTTAAATAATCTCCACAAAAATTTCAATAATGATAACGATGATTTAAAAAAAAAAAATGATAATAAAAACGACCTGAAATTGAAAAAAAAAAAACCACAAAAAACAACATGTGAAACAAATCTTTTATGAATATATACTGTAGCATGCAATTTACCTCTACATAGCTTTGATCTTCGAACAAATTATTCAACAGCTGGGATGATCTTTTCTTTCTTTTTTTTTTGTTTTGTTTTGTTTCAGAAGTTGATAACCGGAAAGGGATGAAATGCTATCTTCCTTATATATATATATATATATATTAATGTGTTCTTTTCCCCAGAATCATAAGCTATTTTGCTTCTCAAAGAAAGGAAGAGAGATTGAATGAGTTTTATTATTTTTTTTTTATTTGACTTAGAATTTCAACGATAAGTTATTTTCAAAGTGCCAGACACAAGCATATCGTATACTTGTTTATTTAGTCTACATTCAGCACAAGTAATCTAAACCACTACCATGGGAAGTAATGAGGAAAATAGCGCGCGGTGCATTTGGTACGAGTTTATACATAATTAAGGTGCAAGCAGAGAGATTTCACATAAACGCGATAATGCAGTTGATATTCACGTGATGTGATGTCTGTGATGTCTTCGATAAATGTTGGATAATACATCCTAAAAGTCAACGATAAGCTTATGCATATTGCATGTCTTCATCACTGACTTTATTCTGCTTGTGGTACCTTTATTGTCTCTCCGATTGCAAATATGTACACGAAGTTGAAACGGGAAGAGGCATACTAGCATAGACTCAACACCCTGTGAAGAACATTGATATCAATGTGTACCGATCTCTTGTCAGACGTGGTCCATAAAAGTCCCATTTCTCTCCACAAAAGCTCCTTAATATCTATTCCTGGGCTAGGTTTGATATACCCTATTGAGGTCAGGGGTTGTTCCTGCCGTCTGCTCCTCTCTTTGATCTAACCCTTGAACGGCCATAGTCGCCGGTATCGTAATCTGCCGGGATTTTTTCTTGTCAAGCAAGGTGATTATTTCTGTTTGGGCACTACGGTTGGAGCTTCATGAATCAGAGCTGGATTCAGACTTCCTGCATTGCTGAGCTGGGGCGTCTCGAGTTCTAATTCATAACAGGCGTGCAAAAGCTAGAGTTAGCTGTGTGGTCTATAGTCCAAAAATAATGCATTAGGTCCAATAATGATCTTTGGTTTTATCGCAAGTATTTGGGCATGGTTTCATTGGAGTCACGTTGTAGAAATATTTTGCCTCGATTAGTATTAAGTGTAGCCTATACGTGGAAGTTAATTTAGCAAATAATCACTTTAATTAACTTGATAAAGTTTAACAACTTAACTCGATAGTTGGATATCTCTTAAACGATAAGGAATATTTATCAAATATATTTATCAATTACACATTAAGGACAACCAATCTTAATAATCCTTGGTTTATAGAAAGATGATTTGTAGACAAATAGGAAACGATAGACCAATCTAAGTGTAATTACATTATACGTCTACTTTAATATCTTGTTAATAATATTTATCAAAATTGATTAAGAAACCTGGCGTTTGTTCAGGCAAACGCCATGAAATTTCACTTTATACTCCTCTGACAAAATGCGTTTTTTGCGGTAAGTTTTCCACTACCAAACAAATATGAAGGGGAACCGAGACGAATACCATTAGAAGGACACTGGCAGAGAACTGGGAACCTGATTGCCAAATACCTGCTCTTGTTTTAGTGCCCTTTGCCGGCGATGATAAAATGCCATTGTTGATGGTATTGACATCGGGTACAGAGAGGCAAGGGTACCGACAATGTGTACTCATTTTACTGGATTGCAAGAACTTCGGATCTGGCACGCGTTGCTTGAGCTCGTTGGCAGAAATTCATAAAATTTGCTTTTTGGTCTCCTCTCATTGAGTTTTTCCACTTCTCTGTTTGTTTCCTGTCTGTCTGTCTGCCTTTCTGTCTTCCTCACGAAGCCATCTAAGGTGAACTTTATTTTGTAATATCTATATTAATGTTAAGATAGTGTGAATTATTTTCTTGCTTTGAAGTATTTTAAAGTTGTGTGCTTGTATTTTGCCCAGCTGATCTCTCGAATGAAGAGATCCTCAATACAGTCGTAAACTGAAAGCTTTAAAGTTTTATAATTTTTTGTTCACTTTTGTATTTAACTCGCTGTTTTTCTGTTGGCCTGTCTAGGTGTCTTAGTAAATGTGAGGAAAAATAAAAATAACAGGACTACTACTACTACTACTACTACTACTACTACTACTACTACTACTACTACTACTACTACTACTACTACTACTACTACTACTACTACTACTACTACTACTACTGCTGCTGCTGCTACTGCTACTACTACTACTACCACCACTACTACTACTACTGCTGCTGCTGCTGCTACTACTACTACCACTACTACTACTACTACTACTACTACTACTACTACTACTACTACTACTACTACTACTACTACTACTACTACTACTACTACTACTACTACTACTACTACTACTACTACTACTACTACTACTACTACTACTACTAACAATAATAATAATAATAATAATAATAATAATAATAATAATAATAATAATAATAATAATAATAATAATAATAATAATAATAAAATTCAGATTAAAATAGTTTTCAGTTTCCTTTCACCTTAGGTTACTGATACAAGTAAACTAAAACAATCTTAGGCGCTCTAATACAAGATAACTCTTATAATAAAAAAAACATGTTCACTTCGATAATTTTTTAAAGTTATGTCCTTGAATTAAAATAAATAATGCACATTATTTAATAATAATTAAAAAAAATCCACAGTAACACACCTAAGCAAGAATTTTTTTTTTTTACTCTGGGTATACGGCACTCTCACGATTGCGCTTTTTTTTTTTTCAATCTCATGATAATAAAGATTGTTTAATATTCCACTAGCAACAAGAGCGCCGTATGAAATTAAACTCCCATTTTGGAAATAACTTGTTTTGTTTTAGTGCCTACTCTGGGGTGATAGTGTTTCTAGAAGAGAAGAACATACACTATACCATCTGTATGTCTTTTTTATAGCTCAGTCAGAAAAACATAATCTAAAAAAAAAAAAATTGAAGAAAGGAAAAAAAATCCCTCTCTTACATGAGTAAAAGTTTTCGAACTGTATAAAGGTTAATGGATGGAGATCTTCACCTTCCCAAGTTGTTTACCCTACACGGTGGTACTTATACCATCTCAAGCTCTCTCAAGTGAAAACAATCACACATGGATGGCGAAATCATGTAGGTAGTTGAGCCACGCTCCTTAAAACACCATTAGATGCGTCTTACAGTCGTTGAATCGTCGTGAAGAGAACGCCCACAAAGAACGAAGAAAAAAAAAACAACCCAAAAACCAGTCGGGTATTCCACGGAACTCCCTCCTCTTCGCCGCGCTAAAGCCCGAGTTAGAAGCGGAATTCGCTGTAATAGGCCTGCAAGACGATTACCTTTTCAATCCATTATTATTTTTTGTTTTATTTTTGAAAAATTGATAATGCTGATTATTTGACAGCATTTAAAATATGAGTCTAATCAAGTACATTCGAATTCTACTTTTAACGTTGCAAAATCATAGCGCAAGAAAGGGTAACGCTATACGTTCTTGCCAATTGTCTTTTCAAGCTTCTGCAATCATTCATTTTGATTTGCGTTTGTTTTTAACCGGATCCTTGTCTTATATTTCTCCTCGGCCATAGAGAACAAAGGTATTCATTACCCACTTCTTACAACCCTTACCTCTGTGTAGGTGGAACATTTGGCAAATCATAGTTTAGGTAAAGAGATATAGAGTGAAAAATCCAGGTAGGATTCGGTTTCTTATGTTTAGCTTAAGAGCGGACAAGATCAGCACTGGCTACCCTCTGTACCTTTACTACTTACCTCTTTTGATGTAGAGCCCTTGTTCCAGTTTACTTTGTTTGTCTTTAAAAATTTCCATATTATTATTATTATTATTATTATTATTATTATTATTATTATTATTATTATTATTATTATTATTATTATTATTATTATTATTATTTCATTTTTGTAATTGGAAATTTGTTTTTGTTGTTTTTATCGTTTTTATATTGCTGTTTTATTACACAGTGATCCCTGCAAATATTAATCCTAAATCATATTGACCCAAGCTTGAACATCCATCACATATCAGCTGTTGTGGATGCAAAATCGGAAGCTAAGTTAGGTAAACCGTCTTATCGAATGGTTTAATGATGTTTACACCCACTGATCCGTGCTCCTTAAGCTTCCGATACGCTTTATCATTTTAATTCACAGTGTTAACCGATCGTGTACTTTATTTAAGTCTTTACAAATGAAGGGACTAAGAATTAAAACTTGAAACAGTGCTATGAAAAATCCTAAGTAAGTCTATGTATCATTGTCTTAGGTTCTAAAATGGGAAGCTATCCTGGGTTTCAGGTAGACATGATCGGAAACAAATTCTAAGTGTGCGTGCAAAGGGTTTCCGTGGAATGTTCAGATTCTGTAGCGATAACTTAAAGGAGAAGAGGTTGATTGCCAGATTTTTATACGATAATATTATTTATGAACTTCCTAGAGGATTCATTTCAATGGGCACTTCCACGAAGATGTTTATGATTCCGATATGCGCGCACCATCAAAATACTTGTTATCTGACTATTCGAGGGTCTCCACCAGGATTTGCTCTCTTTTAACCAGACAAACAACGCTGATGGCTACGGGGTAAATCTCTAAAGCCAGTCCTGGGATACCTTGAAAGCTTTTGCTAGAATCTCGTTGGATGAGTTTGATTGATCACCTTTTATCTTATAAACTTTCGCCCTGCTTGATACCGTTTGTCGGAAATAAGAGTTGAAAACAATCTGTTCTTGGCCCTTTGTTTTGGACGAATTTTCTCGAAAAAAACAACAACAATTATATAAAGGCTTTCAGACACGCGCCATATTTATTTTGTAAAATAAAGGAGTGAGTTGTTCAAGATGCCTTGAAATTTCTTTGGGCCTGTAATTTTTCAAAATTTTG
Organism: Elysia crispata; assembly: GCA_033675545.1. Taxonomy (NCBI): domain Eukaryota; kingdom Metazoa; phylum Mollusca; class Gastropoda; family Plakobranchidae; genus Elysia; species Elysia crispata. The sequence goes on along the minus strand of JAWDGP010007412.1, from coordinate 1,977,512 downwards.
AAACATGTTGTCGCAGATGGGTGATCTTAGGTTCATATGTGTGCTTCTCGACCCAATAAACATCAGCATCGCATATCAGAGATGCAAATTATACCGGCGGATATCTAGATTTACCTTCCCAAGTCTGCGCTCTTTCCCCTCTTGCAGGCTTGTAATTAATCTGCTTGTGAGTGTTTGCTACAAGCGAACCCGGGTCTGATTGGAAAGCGATTTGGCACGTACAGCTGACTGGCCACACGGCCTGTGGACCTAACGAGTTAATCACCTGGACCAGGTGCTGCAAAGTCTGTTGTGTTTTAATCTGGGGGCTTCGACTCTGTCCAGAACCTTGGAAGCTTGTCTGGAGACTGTTCTAACACTAAAAAAAAACTCATTTGACTACTACTTACCATCGTTTTAGAGGATGATGTTTTTTTTTTATTTTTGTTGTTGTTGTTGTTGTTGTTGTTGTTGTTGTTGTTGTTGTTGTTGTTGTTCCTCTTCTTCTTCTTCTTCTTCTTCTTCTTCTTCTTCTTCTTCTTCTTCTTCTTCTTCTTCTTCTTCTTCTTCTTCTTCTTCTTCTTCGTCTCTCTCTCTTTACCTATTTCTTCATCTCCCTTTTAGTTTGTTCAAACTGACCCCATCGTCTGATCTCACAGCTGGCCTATGCTGGAGAAGAAATACTGAGAATATATGTCGCACTTTGCTTCTTGTCTACCAAAGTTGAGTATTATTATGAGTAACATTAAGATTCATTGGGTGATGCAAGCATGGAACACCTATCATTGATACATAATTTTTCAAGCATATTTATAAAAGTTTCGACTAAAAACATACATAAGAAGACGTCAAGCTAAACCATTAAACGCGAAGTTCGGACAAAACCAATATTTTTTTTAAGTGATGGTAACAGAGCAACACATAATTAATCGATTTGAGAGTCCTGTGCTTCAAAGCCGAATATTTCAAGACCCTAAGAAAGTTCGCAAAATAAGCTTTGCAACACCAACACACCCTTTATATTATTATTTCATGTTTAGGTCACGTGGCTTTTCATGTACATGAGGAAAACCGAGAGAGAGAGAGAGAGAGAGAGAGAGAGAGAGAGAGAGAGAGAGAGAGAGAGAGAGAGAGAGAGAGAGAGAGAGAGAGAGAGAGAGAGAGAGAGAGATAGAGAGAGAGAGAGAGAGAGAGAGAGAGAGAGAGAGAGAGAGAGAGAGAGAGAGAGAGAGAGAGAGAGAGAGAGAGGGAGATGGTCAGCTTGCTGCCCTGTAGTAGTAAGTCAATTAGAGTGGTCACTCGAACTAAACAGATTTGTCTGGCAATGGAACAAGAGGGATGGTGATTAGTTGGGGCTTGAGTGAATTAACAAGTGTGTATACGTATGTACGCACGTGCATGAGCGTTGAAGATTAGCAATCACGAGTGCTTGGCCATCGTGTTGAGAAAGAAACGTAACCTTATGGAAGAATATTTAGTCAGATGGAGAAAAAGAAGAGCACGCGTAGTATAGCGGGGAAAAGAGTGGAAAAGTATGTCTAGATGCATGTGTGGATGTGGATATGTTTGAAAAGAGTTCTTGTACTGACCACCCATGATGCCAGCCAGTTACAAGGCAACAGGTGAGGCCAGGTGAAAGTACAGGCTTGTATGGTCAGAAATATGAGGTGAAGGGGTCAGTATAGATCTATATCTAAGGAGAATCTACTCGCTAGCGTGAGCTGTTGTGGTCTATGAAGGGAGCACCTTGCTTTGTGGACTGAAAACAGTTAAGAATCTTCAGTCAGAAAAAAAAGGGAAACTCTGATGTAGATAATGGATTTTCGGAAATGTATGTAAAATTGAGACATAAATTTTAAAAGAAACGATCATGACGATTGTGAGAAAATAAGGATACTGTGTTAAATTCTGAATGAAAGAAGATATTCAGAAAAAAAAACAAGGATGTGTGTGTGTGTATGTGAGAGATGATACGGTAAGAGGTTAAAAAAAATAAAAAAAAATCATTGAACCCATAGTTAAAGAAAGATGCAAACGCAAGAAAGATATTGATGAGATGAAGGATAAACAAAAAGAGATAAATGGGCAAAAAAGATAAGTACTGTAAAAGCGAGAACAAAGAGATAGCGAAAGAGATAAGTGTATGGATAAACAGACTTTTAGGTAGATAGACAAATTAAGAGAGACTCGAAAAGAGGGAGAAAAAGAATAACGATAAAGTGAAAGGAGTATGTATTATAGAGTGTAAAAATGAATTAAAAGTGTAATGAAAAAAAAACCCATTGGAATTGGGCGAGAGATAAGATAAAAAAAAACAGTTAGAGAGAGATTGGATGATAGATACAGAAAGAGAGAGAGAGAGAGAGAGAGAGAGAGAGAGAGAGAGAGAGAGAGATAGAGATGATAGATAGACAGATATAGAGAGAAGGAGAGACAGACAGAGAGAGAGACAGAGAGAGAGACAGAGAGAGAGAGAGAGAGAGAGAGAGAGAGAGAGAGAGAGAGAGAGAGAGAGAGAGAGAGAGAGAGAGAGAAATGTAAGAAGTCGATAATGAGAGAGATTGTCATGCGTAAAAAAAAAAAAGGAAAGCCTGAAATGTTTCTTGTAACTAAAAATAATATTATAGAATGAGCACGTAATTCGAGCGGCGCGAGTCTATCACTCCGCCAGCTGTCTAAAGTGTAGAGCGCGTGCTGCAATAAGAGATATCCTTTCACTCTTTAACGATAAATTTTTCTCAAGAACGCAGAACAGTTTAACAAGATTTTGAAAAAGAGGTCCTTGGAAACACTAATTCGATAACTAAAAGATTTTTCCGTTGGAAGATTGTATCTTACGTCGTTACAGGTAGACCATTCTGTATATTTGACACATTGTTTTTGATAATTCATTTTCTAGTTCTATATTCCTGTTTCCCTGACTGTGCAAATTGGTTAGAATGGATTTACGATTAATGCTTTACGACTTTTTTTCATTTCTTGAGCTTTTTTAATTTCAAAAGCTGTGTTAAAGACGTTACTTCAATTATGTTTCCCATTTAGGCAAAGGCAATGAGTTTAAGAATCCTCTTATAAGTGTTATCGCTCAATCTATGTCTGCCTATCTGTTTGCCCTTGTATTTGCCAGACTATTTGTCTGTGTGTATGTCTCTCTTCTCCATGTGTTTCTCCCCTCGCTTAACTTCTCAATCATAGAAATCATAAATGACACAAAAAATGTGTAAATTTTGTCCCCGTTTTAAGGAGTTAATTTTATCCCTTTCTCAAATTAACTAAAACTCAGCGGCATGTCCTCATAAATCGACATTTAATGCTTCAAAATAATTAAGAAAAGGCGTCACTTTGTCTGTTAAGTTATGAATAAGTTAAAAAAAATAAGAGCCTCAACTTAATCCAGATGCTTAGAGCTTCTATGTTGCTATCATTTCTCTGTCTGTTCGAGTCAACTGCTAATTCAAGTGGACGCCCGTGAACATTTTGTGGATTTTCCACACAAAGCAAACTACAGCACTGCCTTTTTATATCCTTTCACCAACGCTTTTTATTGTGACATCGATTCATAAAAGCTTGTGTGACTTTGGAGAATAAACAGCTGATTTGCTAGTCACAGACCTAGTTACGGGATGCGCATGACCTACTTGATCAATTACATACAGCCGCATCTACTCGCACTTAGTTTGACTGTGACGGATTAGGATGCCGTTGACACTATAAGTACAAAATATGAACCATCTTCCGCCGACCGGCAGAGAGACCTGGTCTCTAACCTGGGCCTGCCCCTGTCAAATCTGAGCTCCGTGACGGACTGTCATGTCCAAGCTCTGAGCATTGTCCGCTGGGGTAGTATATGCTTCGGTTACGTACTTGTTCTACAGGCAGGAACAGCATAAAATGTGTGTACTAGTGAGTGCGATGATTTATTGTGTTTAGATTGCACGTATGTATTTCGTTATTGTGGATGTCCAGCAGTAGGATATGACGTATAGTATCCTGCTGATAGACGGGTCGATGGCCCACAAGGAAGTGAATAGACATGGAACTTAATTAAACAACTTTAAGACCTTCCTAAATACATAGCTAATGCTTTGTTTTCAAGGAATCACGTTGGTACGGGAAGCTGATTGTGCCATTTCTGTTATTCTTGTTCTTTAGTTTCATAGTTGATGATCCTCTCATGGCTGCGGATTGTAGAAAAAAGCTGATGTTCATTAAGTAACGTTGACAATTACTTCATAGTTAAATACTCAAGAGGTTGGTAACTGCGATAATTATGCTCTTTATGAAGCAGGGGTAATGCGCGGAAAATAACATTTCTCGTGGAGGTTAATAGGCCATACCGAGTTAATCCGTTTTTATGGGGTTATTCGGCTGTAAATGTAATCTGGATTAAACTACTAACATTATCTTCTGAGAATAACTGCATTGTATAGTTAAAATCAAAACAATCTGGAGCAGTTTGAAGCTGACATTTACCAATCGAATTATAGGAATGATATTACCATTGGATTAATAAATAAATAAAGAAATAAATAATAGTGAGTGAAATTTTACAACATCGGTCCAATTTACTAATTACTTTTAAATTAATTAATATACACAGTATAATTATAATATCCTCCCAAATTAACATTATTGCAAAGTCTATTTTTGAACCCTAGTTACATTGAATGAATCTCAAATTGAAATGGCCATAATGATAAAAGCTCAATGGCTTGGGATGAGAGGGAGGAGAAGAAGAAGAAGAAGAAAATTAGGAGGAAGAGGAGTTGGAAGAAGAGAAGAAGAAGAAGAAGAAGAAGAAGAAGAAGAAGAAGAAGAAGAAGAAGAAGAAGAAGAAGAAGAAGAAGAAGAAGAAGAAGAAGAAGAAGAAGAAGAAGAAGAAGAAGAAGAAGAAGAAGAAGAAGAAGAAGAAGAAGAAGAAGAAGAAGAAGAAGAAGAAGAAAAAGAAGAAGAAGAAGAAGTAGTTAAATCAATGTCGCACTTGTAAATCCTGTTGAGGTCAGCAGAGGCCTCTTTTATTTTACTAACGCACCTAATTCTCCTATCGGAAGTGCCTAATCCTGCGATTAATACCGTCTCTGGGGCGGTGTCGGGCCCGCTGCGTTAGCTCATGACTGGTTCTCAGCATAGGAAGGGCGTGGCACTGGAAAGGCTGCTAGTCACGCCTTTGGCATTGTGCCCTCAGCAGCTTCTACAACTTTTGATTAAGGAAGGAATTAATTCTAAGTTTGTATTAGAGGTCGGGAGTTTACTTGCAAAGAAATGCGTCAGACGGCCAGGCCTTTTTTGCTGTGTTGTTTCCAAATACACGACGAAAGCGATGCTCACAGCTGATTTTGATTACTTTTTTCTTGCAATCGTGATGCCATAATGGTTTACGTCATGACTAAATTTTGAATTGCATGTCAAGCAAAGAACAAGAAGGCCTGAAAAGTGGGGTGTAAACGCCATGACCATTTTCACGTCAAAATTATGTCCAATTATGTGTAATGGATGTCTTTTCTCTGAGTTTGTATTCTTTTGTCCTTATAAATGGCGCCATCTACTTAAAGGATGGTAGAGCGTTTTACATGGCTCACAGACCGGCCTTGAACTTGTGGCTTACTGCCCGCTGCCAAACTTAGAGCACATAACCTTTCTAAATAAGTACCTATAAAACTGTAGTCGCACTTGATGAGCTCCGTCCCTTAGCTTTTACCACATAAGCCATTTAAGTGGCTTGGCTTTGTCACCATAGCCAATTGAAATACTTTCCAAAACAAAATCACTTCTTTCACCTTACGATGAGTATTTTTAAAAAGAATATTGGTTATAAATTGGGTTCTCCTCGTTATTTTACTCAGAGAAACAACTATTTTACAGAGTTTTAATTATATTATTACACGCCCTCTATTTGATAAGCAGTCATCGTGCTTCTTTCAAAGCCATGCAAGTCAATTGCCGTAGTATCGAATTTCGAGACAAGGCACTCATCTCGGTAGTATTCTTTAAAATGCGTTAAAAGAGCATGAGATCAAGCAGTGCATAGTATTACACGACCCGGAGAAATCAATCAATACATTTTGGCACCAGTAATTACAGCTTTTCACCTTTAATTAATCATACCAAGTAATTCTGACCGCCTTTTATGTGACATGAGCTTGTTTCTCAGCAAAATAGCACCGCCAAACAATCGCTTTGAACGCACTGGTACAGTCCAACCCGACTTGGTCAATCTGCTGAGACAGTAACGGGGACTAATCCTCTCTTGGCCGGCACGCCACACATTTTGTTGATGTTTTCTCAAGGCTGTCTGCTCGCCCTTCACGCCGCTTTAGTTCTGGACGAGGCTTGCTCTCAAGATTGCCCAGAGCTGTCCCGTCCTGGCTTTAGAGTGTTTCCGGAGACGAGAATTACCGCTCTCTATGCGGAGAAACAAACTCATCTTGGTTGAAGGCTCGGGCCGTTCCGCTGTCTAATCTCAGAATAGAAGTCGCATTGTAATTGAAGGATTACCTCTTTGGCGGCCATTTTACGTTGGTATTTGAGCGAAAGAGTGTCAAAATTGTTTCCTGTCTTACGGTCTTACACTTAGACAAAGTAGCTTTAATTCACCTGCCCCTCTCATCCTCGAATGGCGCAGTACTCCTGATAGTTCGAATCTGAGGTTATCCTTTTTTTTCCATTCGTGCTTAAATAAATCTCAATTGCCGTTGAAAAGACCAAATCCTTAAAACTTTTATCTCTCAGTTTGCACTGGAAGAAAAAAGGCCAAACGATGGTATGTAAAAGGTTCTGCGACTAACTGACAACAGCAATAAAACTATCCTCTGAATATGAATTTCAGCCCGAGTGTCTTAGTATGCATATTAATATAATTATCAAATCGTATATTGATCATTCTTCCTTTTTTATATGTAATTTAAAAAAAAAATCTTTTTCGCTTTCACATTGTTGCTTTTAGTCTATATTTTGAAGAAATTCTATATATTGTGCAATTATATCCTTCTGCTACTGACACCGTTTTGACCATGATACACGTGTTCAGTTGATCAAGCGGCAAAGTTACTAGCAGGTGTGGCCCATGTAAGTGACCCCCAGCAATGATCCCCTTGTGGCTGGACCCACTGCGATCATTGTCCCCCATGGATCACTTTCGGGAATGAGTCGCCAAAGATTGAGCGAGGTTACCAATTATTTAGAGATTGTTATTAAGGAGTTTCCTCCCTCAATGTATTGTGGTCATAATTCGTTAGTGAAGTACATTAGTGTCACTTTAATTCAACCATTATTATCTGTTTTCATTTCTTGTCTTTGATTTCTATATTGACCCTTCTTTTGACAGTCTTTCTCTCTCTCTCTCTCTCTCTCTCTCTCTCTCTCTCTCTCTCTCTCTCTCTCTCTCTCCCCCCATCTCTCACTTTCTCTCCCGCTCTCTTTCTCTCTTTCCGATTTCTTTCTTTCTTTCTGAACCCGTGTATATTTAATCTTTTTTGTTTCGTCACTTTTTAAGCACTTCCACCAAGTTTCGAACATACTTCCATTATCTTGGGAATTTTTATAATAGGAAAGAGGAACCTTGCGGACTTTACTTTCTTTGCTTTTTACTTTTTCCGCTTAATTTGTTTATCTTTTTCTCTTTTCTCTCATTTCGGGTGGATGAGAGCAAAGAAAAGCAAACAAAATCTACCTCTTAAATTATATCGGTGTATGTTAAATCGTTCGCAGGAGAGGGGGCGGGTGGCTAAACTGAAACGAAGAAAGCTGCGAAAGATTGTTTATCTGTGATATAGTATGATGAAAGCTGTCTACATTTATATCCTCATTCATCCATTTGGAAACTGCACACAAGACCATAATTAGGCAGTAAGTGAAAGCTTGGATTTGAAAACAACTTTTTAAGCTCTGGTTTTTCCTTTTAATTCTCGTCCATCCAAATATGTTTTAATTAATTGGTAACGTGATGATTGTTCTAGTTTGCGGGTTTTGCAAAAGATATTTTTAAAGACATTTTATGGAAACAAATCCACTAGGCCTTAAGATTCTTGATTCTTGTGCATGGACTTTACAAAGACTTCCTCATCAAAAGGCCAATAATGCATTCTCTTCAAAGACAGCCGCTGGAGTTACTCATCCAAATCATGGGATTTGTCAGTGTGATCGAAGCAATCATTAGTTGATCAGATTTTAAAGCTTGGTTGCACTTTGCTGTTACCCCCTTTCATTTTGCTTTTATCGCCTATGATTTCGTAGAGAACAACATACAAATGGTTCGAAAGAGAATTATTGTATGTTTTTAAGGAAGTAAAAGTCAGCCGGGATAGCTGCTGTACCTAACAACCCTATGCATTCTGCTTCTAACTTGTAAACTGGAAAGTTGCTTTAAATCTAATTCTTTTTAAATATAAAAAAAATTGGCACTTTTGTCACTGCACACAACAGCTTCAATGCCAGTAAATAAGTCAACCATTTATACTACATGCCAACTTCCTTTCCTGCCTTTTCTTTGGTACTTTAAAAAAAAATATTTTCAATGCCTTTGCTAAAATTAATCTTTCAAATTGAAAGTTTCACAGAAAGAAAACTTCACGAAAAAGGTGATTCAGGTCCCAAGGATAAGAGAAGATAGCTGTAAACGCTCCTTATGCTTGATTCGCTGCCCGAGCAGTTCTATGAAGCACTTGAGCACAATCACGTTATACCAATATGATCGACCGGATATTATGTTGTATAAATAAACGCGGCAAGTGCTGTGTTGCATCAACACTGTCAGAAATCTTTAACTCATGAGCGGCTTAATCAGATTAGTGGGGCCATCTACTGTTCTCACTCTATGCCAACGCTGTTGGTCGTGCGTTGTCTTCGAAGAGAGATTCAGGCACCTTTTGGCTGGATCGCTTGGGGGTTGAGAAGCCTTTTTCATATTCCGGCCCACATCGTGTATTTGGTTTTTGCGCTGCGTTCAATAAAATTGGCCAAAACTGAGGAATATCTACTTTTCCATCTATCTCAACGTTTTCCTCTCTATGCCATTTTTTTTTGTAACATATCTCAAGTTTTTGTGTTCTTTACATCTTTTTCGTTTTCCCGAAAATTTTGTATTCATGTGTACCAAAATTGATGAACTCAAAATCAGTAATCACCGTTTTTCCTCAATTTTCAGGCCTGATGGAGAGCTATTATCACATGGGCTTTTTTGTAATCAAGCATCGGAATACCAGGAGATACATATGTATGAATGATGACTTCGATCTTTATCTCGAGGTGAGTGGATACGCATGTTTGTCGACACCACATTTTGTCATGGTTTAGACTTGTTTGTCAGTCTGTGCCATGAAGTAGGCTGTAATTTTATATAATAATATTTTTTTTTGCAAAATTTCGATTAAAGTGGGGAAATAAAAACTGAAGTTACATTAGGCAATGATAACACTAATTTATGATGAGCTAAAACACATTTTAATAGTGTTTAGGGCTGTTGTGAGATATGTGCGCCAGCTTGGTTATATTTTCGAAGAGTTTTACATCCATTTCTCACTGTGAAAGAACACTTTTGACAGGTTCTTAAATAAGCTCCAAGTGGTCTGGCCAAAGTAGCAAAGTTGCAAAATTATTCAATATTCCCAATTACCTTACCTTCGGCATAGACATGTTAGTAAAGTACATTATAGCTTGATAATTTCACGTAAAATGCAAGAGAAGAACTCTCAAGCCAAACGCATTTATACTGAAACACATGATAAATTAAAAAAAATGTTTTTTTTTTTTTTTTTTTACTTTGGGAGGGGGGGGGGGTGGGCTCAATGTGAATTTCTTACTTTTTTTAAACCAAATATATTTGAAACAAAAAGATTATTGCTCCCTCTAGAGTTTCAGTTTATTAGTTTTTTACTGTACCTATGATGTGTATGATTGTATACTTAAAGTGTCAAAACTTTTAATTATTAATTATTACTAGGTGAGGAAGGAAGTGAAAGGGAAAGGAGGAGCAGAGGAAGAAATAGAAAGAGAGGATGAAGAGCTGGGAGAGGCAAAGTCAGTGAGAAAACGAAAGCGAAAATATAAGGAAGGAAAAGAGCAAACGTTTTTTGTTGTTGTTGTTTTTTTTTCTTTACAATTTATGCCCATTTATTGCAGTCGATTTCATCTCATATAATTCTGGTCCTTTTTATCTTTCCTCCCTTTCAGGAAAACCCTGATGTAAAAAATTGTCACATTCGACATGAGCAGGTAGACCAAGCTCTTGGATTGTATAAGGACATTTTCATCTTTGATAAATATGAGCGCTACCTGGGCATCGATTGTGATCCAGTATCTTTTGTAGCTAGGCCTGAGATGGAGAAATCCCCTGTTAGATTTTGGCAGGACCCAATCACAGCCGAGAAAGCGCTTAAGGCCGAGAAAAAAATCCAGTCTCTAGGGGAGACAGGAAAAGGTGTCCTAGGCAAGAAGTGCACCTCTCAGAAGGAGCAGAAGAGGATTCTGAGGGAGAAGAGAAAGAAAAAGCTCAGACAGCGTTGGTGCTGGTCTTTACCAAAAATGCTGAAGTCCAAAAATAAAGAAAAGTACATTGAAAGATGTAAACAGAAGTACCCCAAAGGTTGCAATTCTGCTGTTTCACAGAACTCAGCAACAATGACCACTAAAGCTTCATTCACATTCAGGGGCGGGGAAAGAGACGCTGATGGTGAGTGCGTATGTGACCTTCTGAGGGAGATGCTTGAAAATTCAAGGCAAGCCAAGCATACTTGTCTGACTGACAAAATCCTACTGTGGGCGCAGAAGAAAAGAGAGGAATCGGGAAGGACTCTGGAGCCTAATCGGCAACTTATCGTGAACGTTACGACGAAGATGATCCGTCACTTCAGCGGCATTGCTCGGAGGATGCGGCAAATACGGTGCAAAAAAAGGCGCACGCGAAACAATTGTATGAAACGGAAAGGAATCAAAATCAATACCTTGTTACAGAAGTTCCAGAAAGAAATTATGTACAAGCCAGGCGAAACGCCGCCTAATGAACCGTCTGAAGCTTTCTACAGAGCAGTGAGAAATCTTGACGGCTCCACCCGGAGAGAAAGACTCGAGCGACGGTTAAGGAAAAATTCACGCAAAAACTTTTCGACCTCCAGGCGGCCGTCCTCATCGTCTCGGCGACCGGCATCTTCATCTAGGAGACCTAAAAAGTATCGACGACCTAAAAAGTTTCGAAGAAATAAAAAGTCGCAGCGTCTGACCTCTTCGGCTCGGCCATCGGCATCTTGGTCTCGACATCAGGCTCCAGGTTAAGAGCAAATAGTTTGGTCTTAACTTATAGGATTAATTCCTTTGCAAACAAACAAAAGTCTACGCACACCAGGCAGATTCTTAAATTTTGATTTTTAGAGGTGTTTGAACAGATCGACCCAAAGGCATATAATCTGTGGATTTTTTTTTCAGACATAAAGATTGCGGATAAATATTGACCTTTGAACGATAAATATTCTTGCGCCTGTTGATAATGGTATTAGCCAGCTCGATCATCTGTGACATCTCCAACTTTCTCCCTGGCTTTACAGAAATCTAGTGATCTGCAAAACCAAACCATCTAATGCTTTTTGTAAAATCTCTAGTCGACGCTCTAAGATTCATAGCTCCTTCCGTTCTGGGGCTTTGAAAGGGCACGTTGACAGAAAGCTATAATAAGTCAACTCATATAATATCTTCTATACAATAGAAACTTGAAACGTTAGGATACTTACCGTGTCAAGACGCTTTGACTTTCAAAAATAAAGAGCACCAGTGGACTCGACTGAAAAGAACTTGGCCACACCAGGATTTGACCGAATCAGAGGAAACTATTTCCTTAAACGGTCTAGAATGTTCTTTAACTTAGACCTGCGCATTACAGTCAGATTATGTAACAAAGAAAGCAAAAAAAAACAAAAAACAAAACAAAAAACAAGTTGGTGGGTAATTTTTGGCAAGGCGGTCAAAGGATTGTGAGATGGGTGGTAATCAATAAAGATCTCTGGGTGTAATACGTGATGCACTCAACATGCCAAAGCAATTTCAATATAGTATGTAACTATGTCGGGCCTTGTGTAACTCTTACATTTTATTTTGGTAGGATAATAACATAGAGGCTTTACTTATAATGCAATATTTCATTTCCTGATATTCTTGATCGTAACGATATGACCATCAATACCTGTTCGTTAATACTTTTTAAAAACATTCTATATGTCATATTTTCATGCTCCTAAAGAACGAAGGTCGCTTTGGAGTTAGAAGGTACGCGCCGCAATCCGCAGATTTGATCCCCAAACCGTTGGTGGGCAACAAGTTGGCAGCCTCATCTTTTCAGATCCGCTCTGCTCGACGTGGGCTTGTTTGATACCAATAAAAGGCATAAGATCGCTTTCTGCAGATCGGCTGTAACAACCAATGAAGATAATAAATAAAGAAATATTCATGTTGTTTGATAAGAATATATCATAAAGGAGAACGTGCGCATTTTACCAATTGTACTTTATTCAAAATAACTTACTAAAAATACACTTGTAGTTCTCGTCATT
>JAWDGP010007412.1:1745000-1962500 GCA_033675545.1 Elysia crispata | reverse complement strand
TTTATTCTCTTTAATACATTTGAAGCGGAATAGGAAGTTTTGTCCGTGAAGATGAGATAAACTCAAGTATCATCCTAAGCGCGATCAACTACTGCAATTTATCCTGTGTGAACCGCCATTTTCATTGAGATGTCTATCCCGTTAGGGTACCGGCCGTTCAAATATTCATCTCTTTGATTGGGGTGTAGTTGATTTTGGAAAAGTTGCAGATTTGCCATCTAAAACAACATTATCATTTCAAAGCTTTAGATTTTCGTCCGTGTCAATCATGATCTTATTTATCTATACTGTAATGATAATGCCTTATTTGTGCGACCACTACAAACATAAAAGAGAGCTGATGACTTATTTTGACTATATTAAAAATTTGCCACTAAATTTGCAGCGGTGTTTCGTGCATACGTTTTTCCGTTAGATGGCACGTCAACTTTTAAATGTAAATTACATAGTATCAAATAGTGGAAGTCACTGTTTCATATTTGGATAATTTTCAACTTATGTGAAATTATTCATTTTATGCAGGTCTATTTATAAACCAAATCTTTCCTAGAATATGACTGGAACGCTATCGTTCTGATTAACGAGCTGTGCACTATTCTCCTCGGTAAGGGTACGAGATACATAAATAGCCCTGCTCTTACGCCAAGTTAATATAATGTTCTTCATCAGTAGTACTGACTTTCTTATTAGACAATAAAGCTCCTAGAAACGATAACCATATGAAAATCTTTACTATATTTGGATAAATGGTCCGTTTAGGATTGAGTGGATCACCAAAAGCTAATATTCAGGGTGCAAGTATTGCGGTATTTTTTTAAATTATTATTTGTATCCTCCTTTTTTTCCCCTCTACACTCTTCCCTACTTTCTTAAAAAAGAACCCTCATGAAGTTAAAGCATCCACCGAAAACAAACTGAACTTTTTAATGAGCATTGACAGAGTTTTTTCCATTATCTTACTTTAGCGTCCTATATAAACTAAAAAAAGTCTAGAAAGAGTCATTGTGGTCACAGTCAAGGGGAGTTTTGATTTTGTTTTAAATCGCACACTCTGGCCATGTCAGTTTTGACATTACTTCATTTGTTGTGTAATAGTGAAGCTATTAGATTAATCTTTCATTTCTCTTCAAAAGGAGGCAGGGTCAGTATTTTACTTTTTATCGCGCAATAAGCGGATCTCTCGTTACTTCTGTATGATAATTATTTACCAGCAGATGGTACTTTTCTCCCTTTACATTTCATTTTTTTTTTCCGCCGGGCATGTTGTGGAGGATATGCCTTTTTTGACAGTGTATTTATTATACACAAAATAATAAAATGACAAGCTGTACAGATGTTCATACAATGTATGTATATGCAACTTTTGATTATACATAGTACATACTATGTTTTATGAGGCACGTAAAAGTTCGTCCTAAGTATCTATTGATTAAACTTTCCAAAAGTGTTCAGGCTTAAATAGGGAAAAATTATATATGAGCAACACACACCATATTTTGATCAAGTTATGAATTTTACTCACAGCAAACAACGCCCCTTTAATGCAAGACTCCTCTAATTTATTCACAGTTTTGATAATAAAAAAAAAATACGACAATATTCTCTTTGAGGGACACTTTATGATAATTTGTCCAGAGCCAGTTACTTAGTATTGCTAAAGAAAGACCATTTTAATTTTTCAAATTGACCCAAATTCAGTGAATCAATTTTTTAAAAATTCGTGACAAGTCAGATGGATTTCGGTTTTTTTTTTTCCCCCATCTAAAACTGTTATTTCATTGCCTCTTGAAGCTGAATGACTTGATATAATTTAGTGTTTAACTTAAGTGCACGCTGATATCATTGCCTATGTGTATGTCTCTTTCATCTCTTTACAAAATAAATGGATGAATGGGCGCTTCGGTTGGATACCTTGTAAGTCTTTTTTGCATTCAAGCTTAGTTAAAATATCATAGCGATGTTTTGTTTGAACAATAATTTCATTTTACTACTTAACTGTTATTGCTTTTTCCTATCCAAATGGCTAATATAGATATTGATTTGTTTCGAATTGTTTTTGTTGTTGTTGTTGTTGTTGTGGTTATTATCATTATCGTTATTATTATTATTATTATTATTATTATTATTATTATTATTATTATTATTATTATTATTATTATTATTATTATTATTATTATTATTTTTACTATTATTATTTTATTATTATTATTATTATTATTATTATTATTATTATTATTATTATTATTATTATTATTATTATTATTATTGTTGTTGTTGTTGTTGTTGTTGTTGTTGTTGTTGTTGTTATTATTGTCATTGTAATTATTTCAAAACCGCTTACATTATCATCTTCATCATGGGTATATTTTTAAATTGTCATTGATGTTGTTGCTACATATAAAAATCATGTTTTAGCTTGCGACTATACAACCAAGTTGATTTTGCATTGCATTGTTGGAAAAAAAATTCAAATTTTTCAGTATTTTGGTTTTTTGACATCATGATCATTACAATACACCATTACTTTGTACACTCTTTACTTGTTCTGCCTTTTTTTTTATTATGTAAAGTCGTTCCTTAATATATTCATCATGATATCCTTAGATTTCTTCATTGTAGACTGTGCTTTATTTATGTACATAAACTATTTCAAAGAATTAGAGAAACGTTATTCTTGGAATCCACTTTGTTCGACCGGTGCTCACGCGTTTAACACAAACATATATCTTAGAAGTCAAATGAAAAGCAAATTCGATATTTTGAAAACTGATGATGCGTATGGATCAGAAACTGCATGATGTATTCACCAAAGGTGTTTGAATTGTCTTTGGTCAGATATTCAGTTTTGGCTTCAAATGTTGATAACCGTACAAGACGAGCCAACAAAATTATGGATAATTAGAAGTTATGCAGGATTATATCTTTCTCTTTATACACCACTTAATCTTTCTAACATTGAAACTGCATAATTTATATCGCCCCTTTTGTATTAAAATAAAATCTATCGACGTTGAAAATGTTCAGAGACTAGGTAAAAGATTCTTGCATCGAATATAGACCTTTACCATGAAGACAGTCTTTGGTATGCCCAGTTCAAAATGACGACTTCGAGGATGATCTCATTCAGTTATAAGTATTAATTTATGATACCATGATTGTGAAAAGCTTTGGACCCAGCATTGAGAGGAGATATATTTTAATTAAGATAGTGTATTCGAGATGAAACATCCGATCCAATATGCAAAGCTCATTCAAAGATAATAAAAGTTATAGAAAATCCTAGTGGCAACAAAAAATACTACTGTGATAAAATATTTAATTAAAAAGGAATGTAAAGCATGCATTTCTATTAAAGCCTTTGGAATTTTCACAACAAATGCTACCGGCCAGAGACGCCTGTGTCTAAATCTAGCCGCATGATATAATTTAACATTTCCTGGTTTATGTCGCAATGAGGAACACTGTTGTTGTGGCCATAACCTTCACGAGTATGTTAAAACAGTTTCCCAGTACCAAATCTTACATGTAGTAATGAACTACAGAGACCAATCATGGTATGGGCCCTTACACTTACTATATTTTTTTGTGCAAAATAACATCAATCTTATTATAAGGCAAAACATTATACTGAGGACAGAATTGAATAAATATTAAGTCTTGATCAAATGAAATTCTTTGACAAGTCTTCCCCTTTCCGTCCCTCCCAAATTTTGTAACCCGCCTCTGATATGCGTGTCATGGATGAGTCTTCGATGCAGAAAATTTGGAGTCTTTTTATATGATGCTTTGCCCTCCAGGGCTCTAAGACTATGGCCCTGTAGACAGTAACAGGGATCCCGGCTATCTTTCTCTGCAAAACAATGTCGAGCTCAACCGGCATTAACATGACCTAAAGAGAATTATGTTTCAGAAGGCCGCCTTGTGTACAATGTTTCCAGACGAGGTATATCCACTCCGAGTCAGCTGATAGGCGAGACAATCGTAGTGGAGAAAAATTCTCAAAGATTTGTCCTATTCGTTAATAGTGATAGGATCATTAAAAAGACATTCCCATCGATTATTGTAATAATGATGTTAACGGTATCTGAGGTATATTGGGATGAGAATTCTCATAAGGTTCCATCAATGACCTAAAACAACTTTCATCTGCCATTCAAAGATGTCGATTTCTCGATATCGGAGCTGGAAAATAGAGCAATGTCGACAATGAATCCACCCAACAAGATTCGAATAGAGACGATCTAATATTACTTTGATTTCCTAGGAATTTGTCGTTTGACACGTAAGGACTATGCACTATTGGCGTTCCAATATGCGAATTTTTCTTTTGTAAACAGATTTCGTCATTTCCTTCAACCATATCTGCATCTAACTGTCATTTAAGTGAGGTATTAACTTTCCCTCAGCACTATCAGCAATGTCCTTATAATTTTTGCAGTCATACAGACGGTTACTTAATTTATCCCCACAGCACTATGGATGGACTGGTCAAGTTTCACTGGAAACAAAAAACATTATCAATCGTGGTTAGAATCGAAACAGGGTCATCACATGCTCAACACGATAATTAATCACTACTCTTAATTTCATTTTAAATAATTTGAGATGGATGCCTCCTATGATTTTCGAGAAGTCTTACCCAAAGACTTATTGAAACGTATCAATCATGTACTTCACAAGCAAGAACAGCTCTGTAGCTTAGAGTTTGTCCACAAACACAAAAATCTGAGTTCCGGAATTATGAAACATGTAATAGAGCTCGACTCTCCGTGGCACTAATTCATAAACCTAGAAACCTTAAGTTGAAAGCAAGAAACCCTGAATTTTGTACGAGTTAATAAGCAAATTAGGATTATTGATTCCTTCTTAACGTAAGAAAGTTATGTTTTCAAAGGTATCTTTATGTGACACGAAGCTCTTAGATCATTCTTCAAAGACACTTCCCATTTTGTCGGCTTCAGATTTTTTATACATTTTGCTACCGGCACGAGGCTCCCTATTGGGCTCTCTATTTTCTTACTTTGTTATTTCTGTTGAAAATCAATTTCTCCTTAATATTATTTCACAAGAGGGGGCTTCGAAGAGTAAAAAGATCCGGCATTAAAAACCAGGTTTGGATGTAACAAAGATCTATTAAAGCTGCTACATACAGATTGCTTAACAAGAATGCTTCGAGAAACCTTCAGTCTTATCCGACAATTTATTTATTTTACATTTTGATAAGATTAAAATGGTCTGGTGGAATACAGAAATAGTTAGATGTGGAGAAAAGAATAAGCAACCCTATGGATAGAATAGAAGTAGAGAAAAAATTAAATAAAAGGTTGAAAAAAAAAGGAGTGGAAAAAAAGGAGGGGTGAGAGGGAGTGGTCGGATAACTGCATTGCACTATATGATAAAACTTAAGGCAACCTTTTTAAAAATTTAGACAGATTTACCTAAATTTAGATTATATTTTGAAATTTGAATATGACAATGGTGCCTATTACTCAATAGAAATTGACATATCTTATTTTACTTCAACTTGACAAGATGTTATTTAATTCTACATTGTGGTGGTTCGACTGAAGACGAACGTGAAGACTGTCGAAATATTTTATCATAGTGAAAGCTGCCTTTATTCAAGTTTAGGGCATATTGCAAAACTTTGCCTGCGGGGTAAGGCGGAATGATTTTGAAAAATGGTATCCTTTGGACCTCGACGCCTACAAAGTTTCCAGAGGAACTTTATTCGGGGAAACATTTTCATAAGAACTGTGTTGGAGAAGCTTCTGAGACTAACAAAGCCATTAAACCTTTATATTCAGATTTTCCTCTGCATCAGCAGAACGTATTGAAAGCGAAAAGGATTTAAAAAACTGAATGCAACAGTCTTAACCCCAAGAACCTAATAACCTTTACCTGCTTTTCGTGCCGTCTGCTTCTTTGTGACGTACGACCCGACAGTCTACAACAGCCAGGGTCGGGGAGGTTCGAAGATTTTCTTCTTTTGCAGTCTCAATAAAAATCAATAGATTAAAAAATATCGAACAAAGATATTTCAGTCCTGGGTTTCTGCCCTGGCAATCCTACAGTGCGACGCGTGCTCAATATTGGCACGTGGCCCCCTTTGATACACAGTACATAGATTTAAAGGTTTCTTGAATACGAGAAGTCATTATTATAATGGAGTTTTGTATTCGGTACTGAGAGGTATTTTCAATTTGAAAGAAAAGCCTCAATTGAGTTGCTTTGGGTAAGCAAAATTCTTGTGATAGAATAAAAACCTTTTATTTAAGATAATCTTTCAGCGGCCGATTCGACTATGCCAGAATTCTTTGTGATCCAGCCGTAAGCATCCTTTTTTCTTTAATTACGTATATACTTTTTTTGGCTTGTGATTTTGCTTTAAATAAAGCGCAGCATTATTCTCAAGGCAAGGTAGAATAAGAAATAAAATATATAAACGCACTAGAATTGGCTGGGCAAAGAATTTTGAAATTTAGAGAAAAGATTGGTCCGATTATCTAAAGGGGATCTCAGTTTTCTTAAACTACTAACAGAAACGGTATTTTACTTTATCAATCGTTTCACCACATGGAATCTTGGATTTAAAACATGGTGTGGCACCTGTCAGTCTATGTCTCATGAACTCTGAAGTTTAATTCAGAGCATAATAATATTATTTAGTTGTTTTCATTTGCTGGGACAGTCTTGTTAAAAAAAATAAAGGAATTTCCACCGTTTATGCATGATCGAAACACTGTTACAATTTAGTGTGCGTTCATGAACATAACTCAAATTACCATTTTCTGATATAATTTCTACCACAATTCAGTTTGCCACAAATTGCTAAATCGAATCAAATAGTAAAGGAGGCTGAGTTGAAAAATGAAGAAAAGCTGTTCAAAATATATTTCTTTCAAGTTTTGTTCTTTTGTAGCTGACTATATCTAAAGAGCCTTCTGGGTTTTGTTTTAAATTGCCAATATAGACCAATTTTCAATGTAAACAGTCATTAGATTGTTGTTTTCGTCATCATCATCGTCATCATTGTTATTGTTGTAGCCGATGCAGCAGCTCATAAGTTCTCACCTTTCGCTGTATTCCCATGTAAAAGAGTGCGGTAGAATAATTATGCTCTTTACATCGAGACTTGGAGGAAAAGCTTTTGTCTTAAAGATGTTCTGATTCTCAAGAATGGTCACAGTTGGCAGAACGGAAATGTTTTGCATTAATCTAATTATTGTAGGTTTTGTGGTATATTTTTTGCTTAGCTCTTTTCCCTGTGTGTAGTCTGATCGGGTCATTCCTTTTGATTCGATTGAAATCTCGTGGTTTTGTCTTTCCTTCAGAGGTTCACCTATTTCACATTTTTTTTTTTTTTTGGATAATTTTTTTAGCCTTTCTAAGGTATAATTGTTTCTATAGCTACTCTGCTACTGTTGCTAGTTTTACGAATAAATTTTCTTGTTGCCTGATAGATTCGTGTGTCCTTCTATCACTGCAAGGAAAGTCTGACGGAGAAGAAGACAGAGGCTTTGAAAAAAAATTATCGGTAGCCAGAAGATTCTTCTGTAACTCCAAAACCTTGATTTTTTTTCCTTCATTACGGCTGCGATTTATTGCCCATTATCAATATTGAATTAGGAACCAAAGGAAACCTGTGCAAACAAACAAAAGTTTGGAAATCGATATTCTGAGATAAGATCATCCATTAATATTTTATATCTTTCAGTTGCAAAATAAACCTTTAACATCCTAAAAGTGTCCTTTTTCCTTCTGAGACTGAACAAATTATAGTTGTGCCAAATGTTAAAGACACGGTCGTAGCTTTATACAAGTATTTAATGTGCGATTTAATTAAATCTTAAAAGATTTCCATCTCTTCCACTCTGGACCTCCGGTGATGGGTTGACAGAGAGCCTCTCTGTGATCTGTAAAATACTTCTCGTCTCGGTTCAAGTCGCACCATCTTTGACACCATGACACCATCAAGTCACACGCAAAGGTCTCACGTCTCAGCTTCTGTACGATTCGTTGATAAAATTTATGGAACTGCACAATATCGGCCAAACGCCTACAATCTTCACTTGAGCTGTTTAACAGCTCCGCCGATTTCAACTTTTCAAAGAAGAAAAGTTTTAGGAATTAAATTTCACAAGCAATCTTAAAAGGAGCTAAAACTCTATTTCTGATGAGACAATAGAAGAAGAGAATTTAGAAAGGAGTCACATGAGTCGTGGTGACGTGATTCTTTGATTTTGGCGATGACCGTGTGTCAAAGTAGTAGAATAAGATAATATTTTCCCTCCATATATTTTCCCGATTTTTCAAATAATGTGACAAAGGTGCAAAAGTACAATGAAATATATGTACAGAAATATTACAAAATACTTTTTTATATAAAATACCTTTATATGTTGTTTATCTTGTAGGTTCGAGTAAATAAACAGCTATGAATTCCCTCGAGTTTTTTTTTTTTATTTTTTAAATCGCATTTGCATGGAGCATTTAGAAAAAAAATCTTTGATAGACTTTTAAAGTGCACTATCAGTCGTTTTTCCATATTTCCAAATTTTCAAAGGAAAGCACACCGACTGTTGCACAGAAAGTGCACAGAAATTTTATGAATCTATGCTTTCTGAACCATTGAGCAATGAGAAATGAGGAAATTACCGTAAAAAGGCAGTTCTCACAAATCCTAAAGAGACAACATCTCACTGAAAGCGGGTACTCTTATAAAGAAAGTTGCACATAAGTTTACTCACCATGTGGTATGGTTGAAAGGTTTAAACCACATATAAGGCGGATAATACAAATGAATGAATGAAAGCTATCAATCAATCAATCAAATTAAACTCTCTCAGGTGATTCTGGCATATTGCCAGGTTGACCTCAAATCGAAGCGCACAATGTATACACGTTGTTGAGTTATAGAACATAATTTTATTACACAGGAATTTTAATCGAATCATTTTATTTACAAAACTTGTAATAAATTATCATAATTAGGCCATACTTCAAATTTGAAAAGAAAACGCTTTTTCAAAAATAATTCAATAAACAAAAAAAAAAAAAAACCAACTAAAACAATAAAACAAACAAACAAACAACAAAAATGGGGAACATTACTTGGATCCCTGCCATCGGTGACAATTTCAACTTTGTTTGAACGCAATTAGCGCTAAATTGCTTGTTGAGAAGTATAACGTCCTCTAAGTTTCCGGGGAAAAATATAAGAGGAGATATTTAGCCTAAACCAGTCCAAACTCCACCCCCAACTCTACTTTTTTTCTTCATTACGATATGTCTCGAGAGTTTTTAACTTTTTTGTTTTTCTTTTCGGTTGGCTGCATTGATAAAGGACAACTTTTATGATAAAGATCTTCCGCTTCATAAGTTACATAAAACACGCATTTTTTCTTTTTTTTTGTGCGATAAAAGAAAGTTCCTCTAAAGCTTTAACAAGTCATAAAGTTTATCCAAAGATTTGGATATGTCAAAAACAAGTGAAGATCACGTTACTTGTCGCTGATTCTCAGAGGTCTCTGGAAGAAGTTTTCTTCAATTCATGGCAGAACCACTGAAATAATTGGTGAACTTTAACACAGAAAAACTCAATTCAACAAATAATAATAATATTTAATAAAAAAGCGAGGTTATTTCATAACTCGCATTTTTAAGTTTTTCGTAACTTGCATTCAAATTTAAACGTAAGTTTTATTTATTTATTTTTTTGATACATGATAACTCGCCGTAAAGTTCACGACGTTATCTATTTTTTGGGGAGATAAACTAGATATTTTGGTTTCTTTAAACGCTTCTTAAAACTATTAATCATGATGCTTCCCACATAAAAGATACTTGAGATAATTAAGACCACATGTTGTTTTAAAAACCATGATGTAAATTTGCTCTTCTCATGATAACATGCGTGTAATGTTCGTAACATTATTTCGAAGCGGTGATAACCTTTGATAACCAAGGCATATTTTCCATCTGTCGAGCTGGATTCACAAACTGTTTTTTATTCCAAAGTGTTACCTATATTATTGTCTCCAATGCGACCTTGTAGCCAGCTGCTGTAACAAAATGCTTTATTGCATTCAGCTATATGATAAGGAATGCCCATTATTATCTAGTATTTTAACTTTAAAAAAGCATCTTCTTTCCTTTGCTCCTCTGAATCCTTCTCCCTCTCAAGATCCTGTTCATAATTATGATCATGATCATCATTATTATCCTCATTATTCTAATCAACATCTAACAACCATTCTCTTGTTATCACAAAAAAGTATGGACCATGCAATTTAATAATTAAAAAAAAATTATTTACATAATCTTTATTTGTTACTTTACATGAATATTATATATGCAGAGAGAGAGAGAAAAAAAGGAGAGAGAAAGAGAGAGAGAGAGAGAGAGAGAGAGAGAGAGAGAGAGAGAGAGAGAGAGAGAGAGAGAGAGAGAGAAGGATAGAGGGAGAGAGAAAGAGAAAGCTTGTTTTTTCGATCTTTTCATTAGAAAATTCAAAAACTTTTTACTTTTTCACAAGTGATATTTTTTATGATCACTAACTGTGCAGCTTTGAATAAATAACAAAGAGAAAAATGGACCCCTCCCCCCAATCAAATAAAGGAGGAAAAAAATATCAACACATACTTGCACTTTGTATATGAACACACACTCGCGATCTCACTCATCCTTCCTCGTTTCGCCCTCCATTCTTTCCGAGAGGGTAGACAAAAGGTTCTACATATCTTTGAAAATTAAAAAACAATAACTAAAAGAAAAAATCTACAAAAAAAAAAAAAGCAACAAAAAACGACCAGGAAAGTTTGCCCTACTTTCTTCCGAAAACATTTTCCTCCATTACAGACTCACAAATAGATAATAATTTGTTAACTGCCGAGTTAGGCCAAGAACATTTAGTTAAGCTTCTCTAAAAGGGTTAATTTGTAACAACATTTGAAGAGTGGCTTGATAACTAGACCTGATCTGGAGGCGGCGTGCAGGAGCACTTCAAGTTAGATTAGAACCATTCTGGTTAAAATATACAGTACTTATTTTTTTCACGCAGAATGTAATTTGTTTAGAAAAAAATCTTTGTTTTTTGAAAGTACGCTTGTTTGTTTTCGTTAGCTTATATATAAATATTTGAAAATTAGATGTATTGGAAATAAAAAAGAGAAAGATAGTAAGATAAATAGAAAGATAGATAGATAGCAATATAGACAGATAGAATGATAGAGAGAGAGAGAGAGAGAGAGAGAGAGAGAGAGAGAGAGAGAGAGAGAGAGAGAGAGAGAGAGAGAGAGAGAGAGAGAGAGAAGGATACACGTTAGATATTAGAAAAATAAAGATCAAGGATTTTTTAAGCTCCAGAATTAATGAAACCTGCTAATTAAATACGGTCTACGAAACGATAGCTTCAGTGAAAAAGAAAACAAAATAAATAGTGATTAGCTGACATCTACCTGCACATTTTTACATTTTCATGTTTGGTATGCAAAAAATTTGAACTTTTACACATTTAACAAGTCTATGAATCGAAAGTATGGGCTTTTACTATGGGTAAACTTTTAGAGCAATCGCGCCGAGATCAGAATCGCCTCAAAATATACTTAAATCGAGCTCATTACCAGTTACTTACATCGGAAGCTTTTATTGCTGATCGATGAAGAGGCCTTATGAAAATCTAGTCATAAAAATGAAGGATTGGCCGATTCATTTAGACAAGTGTCATGTCTCTTTGAAGAGCTGTAATGAGCATGCACACGGCTTTGTTATTATAATAGAGAGAGTTCGGCGGAGCTTTGATGTCCTCTCAGTCAATGTCACAGCGTTCCTTTTCACACTTCTTCCTCTGTCTATAATTAATGTGCAGGCATTTTCCATTGATTATTAATTATACTTAAAATCCGCTGATCTCGTTCGTGTGACTCCACTCTAGGCAGGTAAAATCACTGCTACTATGTGCCACTTATTGCTTCTCGCGCTATAATTGCAGGGATGTTGATTTGGACAAGAGTTGAGGAAAAATTGGAAAATACTTGGCAGTATATTTCAATATAAGTTAAAGTTTCTTTTTCTTAAATTATGATGGCATCAACCTTCGAAGGCAATTGACAGACATCCCTCATTTTGCTCATGCTTTAATATTGCTTAGTGTGATCGCTATTAAGCAAACATTTTTATGCTTTGCACAAAGAGAGAGAGAGAGAGAGAGAGAGAGAGAGAGAGAGAGAGAGAGAGAGAGAGAGAGAGAGAGAGAGAGAGGGGGAGGAACTGAAGTGCAGCCTACAAGACAGCGACGGAGAGAGGTGTGAGTGGACAGGCAATCAGTAAACATAAATTAATATAGCTACAATGGTTCTATTGTATTACAAAGAGAAACACGTATAGTTACTGAGGATAAGCGACAGTTTAAATTTGTTTGAACATCCCCTAAAAGGCAGGTTGAAGACTGTTGGAGAGCAAACATGATTCATTTTGAATGATATGATCCATTTTGCATTGAAAGGATGGACATACAGATTCTTTAGTTAGTTTTATAGATTCTCACCTATCCCATAACCCCCCCCCCCCCCAGAAAAGAACAAAAAAAAGTAATAATAATAAAGCAACAATAATGCTATCTAAAAAATAAATAAATCAATGACCATATCTATACTTTACGACCAATCGATGTAATTTCTTGTGCCTTCGAGTCGTAGACAAAAATGATTCCTTTCTACCTGCATTTCTGACTTAAACTAGTTTTTTTTTTATTAAATGTTTAATGTATCATGATGGCTGACACAGGTCATTGTTCAACGAATACTTGTATATTGTTTTTAAAATAATAATAAGTTGATCTCTAGATTTTAAATTTCAATCATTAGAATTGTATTTATAAATCCATTTGTTGAGATTAATTCACAAATTTAGGCATACGTCTTTATGCCTTTTCTATTAAAAAAGCACAAATATGTAACGTAATCTTAAAATAAAATTGCAAAGAAATTAAAGAATGAAGTACGTCGATTTTGATAATTCATTTCTCGGCAGGAGGTTAATATCACTTAATTTTCGCCCACTGAGGTAGAAACATGGAAAAATAGTCCTGGTTTTAAAAAAAATTCATTACAAAAGAAGATAAAAGGTATGGGTCGGAAGCAGATGGCTTGCTTTCTCCTTAGCAGAGTCACTACCGGAATACAGCTGATTATGTTCTTTCCCAATCTATTTAAAGATTCTTGTGAATGCTCATTATGACACTATAAATGCTCACAAAACGTGCAAAGAGGTGCACTGATGTGTGGAAGATAAAAAACCAGCTAATATTATACTTTATATATCTATTCAAGATCTTCAGGTCTATGAATTTCCGCAAAATTTTCCAAATAGTGCACTGCATGCCTAGCGGGAATATGGGAAATCAGCTGAATTCTGTACTTCTCTCATCTATGTATAGACTTTTGAATCGGTTATTACGAGGATATGCATTCCCGTCATAAGTGCCTCAACGTGCTCAGCTTCGCCGGAATAGGAATAGCTAACAAATAATATTTAGTAAAATCCAAATCTATCTACAGACTTTTCTAAACGTCCATTATCAAGTAGGTTTAAATATCTGCGAGTCTAAGAATTCCCCCAATATTTGCAATTAATGCGAGAATTCACAGCTTTCAAATAAACGTTTAAAAGGATCTAAAAACAGATTGGGAAAGTACAGAATAAGTCAATTTCCTTTATTTATAATTGCCCATTTATTCTAACCTGCATGAAAATGAATTTTTAATATGGTTTTTAAATAGATTTCGTTTTTTTTTACAAATTTACCTTCTTTTTCATAACTGCGGATGTATTCAAACCAACATTGTAAAGAATGTTTTAAAGGATTTATACAACATTAGTCAACTATTTTTCTCCATGACATGATTGTGTTCTTGCATGTATAAATAAATAGAAAACGTAAACGCCAGGCAGCCTTTTTTGGCCATGCAATGAGAAGAGAGAAACTAGAACATCTTGTGACAACTTAATGATCGAAGGAAAACGCAAAGGGAAAGCACCGAGAAAAACCAACAAAACGGCTAAAAATAGGACGAATGACAGGTCCTCTGAAAGCGACGAGTCATAGAAGAAGATCATGATCGCCTACGCTGAGGAGCAGAATACCTGATTGATTTGATTATACTTGCATGAGGATTTAAAAATATCTTTAAAACGATCACGATTTAAAAAATTTAACTAAGTTATCTTTCTTAAGGCTAGTTCATACCAATTCAAATGTTAAGCCTCTCTTACAAGACATATGAATTCATTTCTTTTGATCCCTATTTGTACAACAAAAGATACTTTCCACTTTACTTGATAGATGCAGGTCGCATATTTCCCCAAAAAATTAAACTGTGTAATTAGTACCGTTGTGTTTATTCCACTTCTCTTTTATTCGAGAAGAATTTTTTTTTTCAGTTATCCTTGGAGGCCTGCAAAGTTTTCTCAAGTAAACTATTTAAAGAAACATGAATTATCTACATCTATTTGAACATGCACGAATTTCATTAATTTTGCAAATCAGATAAATTGCTCAACCAGCTTTTGACCTATGATTACCTTCGACAGAGAGACACGACAGAACAAGGAACCAAACTCAAAAGTAATTAAAAATCAAAGATCCTCTAACCAAATACAGCTTTATTGAGGTAAAACATGATCTCACTTGAAAAAAACATGCACATTCCTTAGGCACATCCACCTACTTCGAAGTGTCTCTTAAAAGATTTCAGAATCAAATTGCACAAAGTTACAATGTGTTGATTTTGACCGTCTTTGGGTAGAGCGACACATTAATTGGAACTTCTCCATGACCATGACATTATTGTCATCTATATTGTGTACACAACCGCCCAGCAATGCTAGGAATTTATCCAAGAAACATCTTTCATTGAGGGATAGTCAATGTAAAGAGAATACTGGACCATCTCTTGTCTTTCCGGAAATGGCTGAAGAAAAACTATCATGCTTGATATAAAGATTCCAATGCTGAGTCTTATTAAAGACTCTAAAGTAGTGGAAAGAGGATGATTTTTCAAGTTATTAAAGCTTATAATTTGGTATCTTGGTAGTTCGGATAGCGTCCTGGATCATATTGGACTTGGTTTACCAAAATTGGTTTTATATCATGCATTCGACCCCGAAACGTATAACTATATCCATGTGACTTTGAGAATCGTAATAGGGTCTTATTACTATGATGCTTTGCAACAACGACTTCAACTCCTGACTACTCTAGTCTAATAGCGAGTTTTTCTGTTTTTTTTGTTTTTTGTTTTTTGTTTTTTTGTGTGTTTGCTGTTAGTTCAGTAAGTCGACTGCCAAGTTGAGGCCGATAAGTTAATCCAAACCCACGAGAAATTTGAGGGCATTTTTCCAAGTTCATTTTATATAGCCGTTGGAGCGCATCAACACTTCGGACGAGTTCTTTTCTATTTATTCCCAAATTTGGGCAACTGTACGCGATCTGTCGATCCTTAATTATTCCGCTTCGACAATGTTCCATTGCAGTGCTGTTTACCCTATGTTTGATTTGTGCAAAGGCAACGAGAAATGGCATAAACATTTATTAAAGATATATTCTTATTGATTCAAAAACCACATATAAAGGAATTTGATTGAAAGAAATTATTCCTATTTACAAATATCATATCGAGTTTAGGTGTAAGTAAAGCATGGATCAACCGAATTGCGTACAAAGCAAGTTTAAATGTCTTTGTTGGCAAAAAGGAAAGCATGCCGAAAGCTGCTCTGACTTTCTTGTCCATTCATTGATACCTCCTCCCTCCTCCACTTTTTTTCTCTTTCCTGCTTTCTCGTGTTACACCAAGGAATATAAATTCAACACCATTTTCAAATCTCAATTCATCACCGCGACGTCCTCCAATTCCTCTTTCCTTTACCTCTTTCTGAGTATATATATAGATATATATATCTGACTGTCGGTATGCTTGTTTGTTTCTCTTTCAGTATGCCTCTGTTTCTGTCTCTTGCCCCGCCCCCTCTCTCCCCTTCTCTGACAACCTACCCCCTGAGAAACCTCTATACTTAAGACATATCAATGTTAAGGAATGCATACATGGAAGTATCTTGCATTCAGATTTAAAATGGATCTGTAAAATACAATCGCAAAGGTACACAAGACTTGCAGTGCTCGTACTGACATTCCCAATAATTCCACGACTGACTTAAAATCTAAGACATGCTGCTGAGAAAGAAAAAAAAAACAACATTAATTGATTTCTTTTCTTCACCTAATACTCATAAATTCATAAACATAGCGATTTTTCTATACTTTTGAAGAATTATTTGTCGTTGTTTTTTTATATTTAAAAAAAAAAAACAAAAAAACAAAAAAAACAAAACAAAAAAGAAACGAAGCTTGTTCCTCAAGATGTTTATCAATCATCAACTTTGTTTCATTTACATTTTCAATCTTTCTCAGAATGTAAAAATTGTTTTATTACTTTCTAACATTTTCATAAAGCAGTCTAATGACTAATAAACATGAGAAGTTTAAGTATTTCTAAGACTTCTTTAAAATAAACTGCCAAAACTGGAAAATCGCATAATTATTCTTTTCAAGCAATTTAGGCAGGGCATTGAAACCAATGCATTTATCAATCCCTGGGCTTGAACGAACTGCGAGAAATATTTGCCAGCAGGATAGGATTTCTAAATCAGAGCGATAGACGAAACATATTTTACCACCCGCCTACACTTTACAATCTGACAATCTGATAAAGACAAGAGACGAATCTAGCACTTATTGAATGGAAAACGTTGACCATGCATTCTTCGGAATTTCATTTCTTCTCAACATGTTCTTTATATCAAAGTTTTCTGGCACCTTGCCCACTTTAGAAAAATAACTTCGTAGAGTCTTTGTAACTGATTTTTAAATTTATAAACCGCCCCCTTCCATCCCTTTAAACATGTATTGATTTTCTGAGGAATTATTTAGGTTAACATGTGTCTTTACAAGCGAAAGAAAGCAGAAGAGTGGGCGTTGGCTTTCAACATATCTTTAAAAATTAAAAATTCGAACTATGATACGACGTTCTAGTTGTTTTAGCGGTTTGACTCTTTGCCAAGACGTCTTAACAAGACAGGGGACAGAACCTTAGCGGACCCCCGCCTGTCACATAAAGAGTTTCTAGTCTACAGGTCGAGGATAGAGTAACCATGGTCATTTACACTACCCTGAAGAGGTCAATTGGTAGATAATTGTCTCTGATGGTGTTCCAGGTACGAACCGCCCTCAGACGAGTCGAAAAGCGCTGATCAGTCTGACACTGTGTGCGGCATAACAAGGAGATTTAACTAGGTCGTTCGCTCTGTCTCTGTCTCCCTGTCTCTGTCTCTGTCTGTCCGAATGTCTGTTTGTCTGTATGTCTCTCTCTCTGTGTGTCTGTCTGTCTCTGCCTCTGTCTCTCTGTCTCTCTCTGTCTCTGTCTGTCTGTCTGTCTGTCTGTCTGTCTGTCTCTCTCTCTGTCTCTCTCTCTCTCTCTCTCTCTCTCTCTCTCTCTCTCTCTCTCTCTCTCTCTCTCTCTCTCTCTCTCTCTCTCTCTCCTCTTATTAGCTCTCCTCTCAACCCTCATTTTTAGTTCTACTTTTCTGCCTCTATGTGATTATTTTCATCTACTTTATTATCTACGAAAAAAAAAGCCAGACAAAATATCAAACCAAAAAGGTGTGCAATATCGTTTTACTCCTATATCTAGCCTTCTTATTGAATTTTATTTAATTTTTTTACGACCACAACGTTTACACAGTCGTTATCTCCTACTCTCTCTCTCTCTCTCTCTCTCTCTCTCTCTCTCTCTCTCTCTCTCTTTTTCTCAACCGACCCTCCCCCTCTTCCTTTTTTTTTATCTTTGAGAGGGCCCACTTGTACACATATTCCACACTCATTACTATGCACGTTGTACTCTATAGAATTCTCACAGCCCACGTATCGTTTTCTGGAAAAACCCAGTCGCTTCGCTGAACCTAAACAAAACAACGAGATTGACCCATTGTATCTTCGGTTCTTGACGAACCTCATTACTTGGACAAAGAGGTGTCACTCAATAAGTTCTCTTTAGAAATATAATTACATTTTTACCTACTTTATGGTCAATAGGAGTTACCCTGAAAGAATAAAAAAAAGATGGATTATCTTCGAGTGGGGACTGAGATCAAGACAAACCTATGCCAAATGGTTTGGTATTTGA
Source organism: Elysia crispata (assembly GCA_033675545.1). Lineage (NCBI taxonomy): Eukaryota > Metazoa > Mollusca > Gastropoda > Plakobranchidae > Elysia > Elysia crispata. The sequence goes on along the minus strand of JAWDGP010007412.1, from coordinate 1,944,261 downwards.
TGGTATTTAAGTCTGAACAGTGATTGGCACGAGACGTGGAGACAATGCGGCAAAAAAATCAAACTGTTCATGTTGAAAATGTGTTCTTGCATGTAAGTAGGGTTGGGTAAACAAAACAAAAAAAAAAAAAACCCAAACCTCTAATTGCTCAGTTAAAGGTGTGTTTTTTGTTCTATTTTTTTAAATATATATGTATGGTCAAATAGTCACCTGATCAAAAGTAAAAGAAAACCAAATTTTAGTAAGCCGCCTAAAGTAAAGGACTATTAAAAGATCATAATATTACAGCATTGACCCCTATTAGGTGTAAACCGCCCTGCGTTCTGTCATCTAAGGCAATCCTGGTTTGTCCAGCAGTCCACTTGAATAGGTCAACTTACCGACTTGTTAAGCTGGTGTCACACTCTGCATTAATTACTGGCTCGTTCTGAAGGAAAACCACAGAGCGCAACCTTCCATGCCGTTTATCTGAATATTCCGAATTGTATACAAAGACTGTAAATAACTGACTTCGGGCCTATAGGGAGTCAATCTTAAAACTTGGTAAATTTAAGCTGGCGTTTTATGTTTGGTTTTCCTAAAACCACGTCAAAATAACTCCAGTTTGGTTGTCCAGCATTAGAAAAAAAATGTACTCCTCTTCATATAACTGACTCTCTAGCAAACTCTCCACAACGCATTGTTATGTATTTAAAGTTCTTGACATTCGGAATGGGGAGACTTAGGATGATTGCGCGGGCTATTTACATTTGACCATTCTTAGATTTGGAAAAGCAGAGCTAGAATTTATAGAAAGACTAGGGATTTCAATTGTCTTCTGAAGTCCTAGTTCAGTAATGAAGAAAATCTTTGCGACATTTTTAGACCAGTCTTACAAACGAGATAAAACATTTACCGTTTAAAATACATAAGTTGACTGTAGATATCTTAAACGATGATAATGATCATCTATTTGGTCAAAAGAAGGCTCAATGAGAAAATCACTATGGATTAAGCCTCAATGATTAGAAGTAAATAAAATACATCATTTTGCAAGGTTCAAATTCTAAGAAGCATATCTCGTGTAACTCCTGAACTTTTAAAGTTCAATTATTCTCTTTCATGCCAATACTTTTTTGTAATCAATAAAGCCTATGGTTTTATGACTTTAATTTAGATGATGAACTCAGGTTCTCAAATTAAGGAAGAATAAGGCTGTTTTTTCGTGGTCATCCAAATTGGTTGATTTTACATTGTTACGAAACAAAAATAGCCAACTGCTTGCTCTAGTAGTACTTATTATTGGGTTTTCTTGAGATTATTGGCAACCTTCAAATGACCAGGGTTCCAGAGGAAGATGGGAAAGCAATATACGAAGTTCGCCATGTTCGGTGCTACGAAAATTTTCACTTGACCTTTGCCATTCAAGCAAACCAGGTTTAGTTGTCAATGTGTCGAGGGTGGTCTTCATTTCATTGTAAAGCATCGGATTTTCAGTTGATCAGCCACTTTTCCAGCCAGTCATCAGTTGAGGAAACATCCAATTGCTAACAGTCACCCTGTTGCCTTTTTTCCACTAGGTCTAAGAATATATATCTATGTATATATGTCCATATCTCTAAAATGTTTGGCTTTTCCTGTGCCTAGACTTGAACTATGGATTGCAAGATCGTAGAAGACAAGTGTGAAAAACCTTACTATGATGTTATCTTATTTCTCACAGAATTAGTCTCATTGACCTGGCTTAACTTCCTATGGTCTTGTTAGTTTTAACTCTGGTCCAATTTACCAGAGAAATGTATATGTTATTACTTGCTTGTTTCAATATTAAAGATATATTTCCAAGAATGAAATAACCATCAGGTTTTCATGTCAAATAGCATCTGCAAGTGTCCTCATTCTTGATCGAAAAAAGGTCGAAGGTTAACTTGTATGATTATCTTCAATAGTGTCAGGTGCCCTGTAGTTTAAAAAAAAAATAAATAACAAGAATTTGATTTCCTACCAACGTTTTCAGAAAGACTTAAAAAGCGTCTCTTTCCTCTGTAAAAACTGGTCAATTTTTTTATTTTATTATCCACTGATCCGAAGCGACGTGGTATGCCCTAACCATGCATACATGATGAAAGAAACGGGTAAACTGGCACTAGCATTGCCGCATTCACACTTCTCAATCAACTTAACGAATAGACTTCGATCGAATCTTTTCTTTTCCAACGGAAATATGCCAACCCCCTGTGCAGTTTTTGTAAGGTTCGACAAAGACTAATTCAACAATTTTAGGTTATCTAATTTTCGCGACAGAATCCGAAATCTCGATCTATATGTAATTCTGAGTGGAGAAAAAGAGAGAGAGAGTGAGAGAGAGAGAGTGTGTGTGTGTGTGAGAGAAAGAGAGAGAGAGAAAGAGAGAGAGAGAGAGAGAGAGAGAGAGAGAGAGAGAGAGAGAGAGAGAGAGAGAGAGAGAGAAAGAGATTTCAGATAGGGGATCCATAGCCAGCAGAGAGTTTCTAGACATATAACTTTTTTTTTTAATTATGAATCTCTGTTAACCCTCACACAACTTAAACTCCACTTTCGCGAAAAGGTTGCGGAAGTGCACAAATCTGTTGATGCCATATGATAAAGATCTAAACGTAAATAACGGCTTAAGCACTATGACTTGTGTTAATGATATACAGTGCTGAAAATTGTTTCACATAATTATTTTAAATCTATGCTTCCATATCAATGATAACGTGCTTTGCTTTTCTGTCTATTATCTACTTTAATATATTCGCATAGCAGTAATTTAGACTTAACAAACTTAGAGTGATAAAGTAGCTGTTGACTAAAACTTTCATACTCACGGGCCAATCTTTATTCTTGGTGACACGAATTTTTTTACACATGTTCCAGTAGTTATTGTAAGGGAAAAAATGCCTCTGTTAATAGAACTTTGTACTGATAGTTGAAATAATAAATCAAATAGATCGTGTGTTTAGAGACTTCGTAAAATAATTTCCATATTTTGTCTACAACATACACGTCCGTAATTATGCCTAGATAACTTAAGTGACATAGTGTCTTATGAATCGTATAGGGAATGCGACCAGCAGAAAATTGCCCGTTCCTTAGAGCTATTTTGAAGTTTATCAATACGTAGGAAACACGCCTAATATTAATGTTCAGACAAGCACTTATTCAAGCCAGATAAAATGGAAAATGCACGCACTGCAAATGAAGAAAAAATGGGGCACTAAGGCCTGGTAAAGGACTTTGCTGTGCTTTTCATTAGACCAATTCTTATTATGAGGAAAAAGCTGTGAGAAATCGTTGTGATATAAATCAGCCATTTATAGACACTATCGATAGATTCTTTAATTGAGATAAATAGAACCATTATTCGTTTTGGTGATAGAGATTTATACAGGTGAATATTTTCGTCATCAACATGTAATGTATTACGATAACACAGTGCGATTTTAATAATAAGGTTGAAGAACAGATTGTTCAAAGAATATAAAATGGGACTGAGAACAGAACACTGTGGTACCTTACATGCTAGTGCCACTATGATAAATCTTTAAGATTTTGATCCAGAACTGATTAAGAACGATTCAGCAGACACGATATAATCTAATACAAAATAATGTACCAAAAATACTTTGTGTCGCAAGAGCTCAATGAGCGTCAAACGCCTTTCTTAGATCTAGTACGGATACAATTCGCTTTTGTAGGTCTTGCATTAAGGATTCATTATGAATCCTGAGAAGATCTGTTGCCCTCACGATAATAATTATGACTGAATAGCTTCTGTTATGTATTTATGTATTTATTTGTTAAATTCATTATCCTTTTGCTCTTAACGCAAAACTAGTCTTTTGCAAAATGTTTCAATAAAAATGAAAGATCGCATTCAAAATTCAAAATTCAAAATTATAAGCTCTCCTGGGAATAAATTAAGCTCCTTTAAAAAAAAAAAAGAAGAGGCAACTAAAATTTACTTCAAAAAGTTGAGGCTCAGAGCGATGTTGGAACAATTTAGTTTTGCTGGCTGTAAGTAGCATTTTCGGTAAGAAGAAATCATTTATTGCTCTTGCGGGACCTCATCTATTCAGCTAAGACCTGCTTCGCAAGATTTGTAAATATAAAGAACAAAATAAATAATGTGAAATGGCCTGAAATCAGCGTAAAATGAATAATAGGCCTATATTGTCTACATTACTTGTAAGGTTAAAAACAATACATGGATTGTTTTCACAATTTTTTTTAAAACTTATTGGTAAGGATTTAATATCGATCTGTTCCATTGCATAGGCATATAACAACAATTTGAATTAAAAAAATAAATAAAAAAAAACAACAACAGTGTAATGTTACCATCTACCGCAGTCTACATAGTTATATCTGAAACTTGACATTGAGGGGTTAATACAATTACTCGAATAGAGAATAATCATACACTTACCGAGTAAAGAAGCATTATTTGCAAATTATAGAATATAATAAAGAGAGAATCTAAAAAAACCTTTCATCGCACCTCTCTTTTTTTAAGGAATCACTAAATTACTTGAAGCGACCCATATATGGAAAGGTCATTGAGACAGGGGAAAAAATTAACAGTTTCACAAGTTGCAGTCAGAAGTAAAATAATACATTTGATTCTTAGCTCTTCACGCTTATTCCAACTTTTCCCCAGACTCTCTTCGCTCTTTCTCTTAAAATTCTTCTTTTGCCAGACGTGTAAACGTAAACAAAAGCTGTGGAAAGAATGGGAACCTTGAGGACCATTTCAATCCAAAGAATAACCGTAATTATCACCGTATCAAACCGCCGAAGAGATCTTCGAGACTCCTCTACTTGCGAATAAAATGCTGGCTCTAAAGGACAAGAAAGATCTGGTAAGAAAATTAACAATACCAATTTGTGATCGGAGCCAAGCTCCGCTGTCAGGGCGGCAGTTCTCCAAGTTTACTGAGGCGGAAGACGATCAGAGAGACATGGTGGCACCAACAGGACCGACGTATTCAGGTGTCGACCATTCTGAAGATTCTGGAAATTTAGGGAACATATATGTGTGTATATGTTTATTAATTGGGGTGGGGGGGTGTCATCGACTTCTATTTATTTTTCTATTCTAAAGTCGAAGCAATAGACCAATACTGCTTTTTTGTTTCGATTTTTTATTCGATCCTTAACTGAACTGGACAGTGTGGAGTTAATTTTGAAAAAAAAATTAAATACTGTTTAGAATATTCCGATCTCCTATCCTCTCGATTTAATTTAATACGTATTATGTTATCCTCAGAATCCTGAGTTGTAGAAGCAAAAGTAGAAAAAGAAAGGAAATAGGAAGAGGAAGAAGAAGAAGAAGAAGAAGAAGAAGAAGAAGAAGAAGAAGAAGAAGAAGAAGAAGAAGAAGAAGAAGAAGAAGAACAACAACAACAACAACAACAACAACAACAACAACAACAACAATTTTGCGATACTTTTGATCCTACCATCAAAGACGTCGATAAGAATAGTTAACTAATTTTGAAAAAAAAAAATCCTAATCTATTTATAGATTTAAAAAATGTTCACTATCAAGTAGGTTTCTATAACTTCGCTGCTAAGAATTCCCGCATGACAGTGGCGCATCTAATGCACTTAATGGAAAAATTCACAGCTTTCTAATAAACCTTTAAGGATCTTAGAGTAGATTGGAAAAGTACAGAATTAGTCGATTCCCTTTTTAATGAGGCAGTATTTTGAAACTCAAACCGAAAAGATTTTTGCATTTTGGAAATTGCAAAATGCTTCACTCGAGAGACCAAGAAATAAAATTGATAAATTTTATGTCCTTCATGATACTAGTTTGGTTGTTATTTCTTATCTTACGCAGCTCGTGTTTTGAAACGCTAGGTTCATCTAAGCTAGATAATGGAAAACCTTTTCAGCGATTATTTATTGCTTTTCTTTTTCTTTCTTTTTTCCTCGATTTTGGGGAAGGGCATTGCATAATATGATAAAACGACTTCAGCATGGCATTATTGTTATCGTAAAAAATCTTTTGAAACTTAAAATTGAAGCGATAAGTGTGGTGTGAAGATGGAACGATTTTTTTTTTATTTACAAGCTTAGTCTAGCCTACATTAAGCAATGACCTCAAGTGAATAAGTGCTTGTTTAAACGATTGGTAATGGAAAACCTTTTCAGCGATTATTTATTGCTTTTCTTTTTTCCTCGATTTTGGGGAAGGGCATTGCATGATATGATAAAACGACTTCAGCACGGCATTATTGTTATCGTAAAAAATCTTTTGAAACTTAAAATTGAAGCGACAAGTGTGATGTAAAGATGGAACAATTTTTTTTTTATTTACAAGCTTAGTCTAGGCTACATTAAGCAATGACCTCAAGTGAATAAGTGCTTGTTTAAATGACATGACTGCGGTATCTTTCTTACTCGAATTTATAACGCCCAAATGCCTTGCTTGTGTTTGACATTAATGAGACTTGATGAAATATGTGCGCTAACATTCTGTGGCTTCAATAATATAACATCTTCGCTGTTTTAAATCAGCAGTGGGTATAAGTGTTACCAGTTCCTTATGAAACGTTTTTAAGGACAAAAAGCCTATCGAAGCGTTAGAATAAAAGTTTAACAAAGAATAAACTGCAATGTCTGGAATTTTTGTTTTCATCTCTCAGGGTAAAAACCAGTTGCAAGCGTAACCAATATGTGACAGACACACACACACACACACACACAAACTTTTGTTCTTAATGAAAGTCCATAAAGACTGCGGAATAAATTGTAAAGAATAAGATGTATGAGACCACCAAAAATGTCATGGATATGAACAACTGTTTCTTTCATTGTGTGTGGCAGTGCCTATATAAGTTAAATTTCATCTCAAGTCATAGGAATCGGGACCTATAAATATCTATGCCTTACTTCATAATAGATTAAAAACTTGACGCATTGAGATGCATGCCTTACTTCATAATAGATTAAAAACTTGACGCATTGAGATGCACCTCGGCAATAATTATGACGCTCTTCTCATTTCATTGTTCCCTCTGATCCGATTCACTTAGAACTTGCAACATATAAACAAATTCAGCTGATAGTAGCGCCTCAAAGAGAAAAATAGCAGGTTTTTCTTAGGAAAAAGTTGCCAAAGTCGGCAATGTCAGTGTCGTTGTTTCATGAAAAACGCTGGCATATCTGGGCAGCGCCACATAAGCTATCTGGCATAAAGGATTCTTGTATCATATGCGACATGTTAAGATTAAACAAAGATTTTGCTTTGTTCCATTTCTTACTTCCCATCAAAACATCAAAATTATTCAGGTCGTCATATATTATCATATATGGACTGGGTGCTTGAAAACTGAACTTATGAGACAAGACCTAGGAAATGTTTTGAGGCCTCGCCATTCCACTTTATACGACTCTAGAAGATCTCGCAGTGACAAAGAAATAAATATTTTTAGATCGCAGTGACAAAGAAATAAATATTTTTAGATCGCAGTGACAAAGAAATAAATATTTTTAGATATCATCTCTGTGTATCACCAAAGGGGCTAATATCTCGATGCAATCTGATAAGATATTTTGATCTTTCTTGGCGCTGGTCAAAAGACGAATTGCGTTGTTTGTTTCCTCAAATTATCTTCGACATTAACAGACAAATCTAGTGCAGACAAGCCAACAGAATAGTTATAATCTCATTGTACCATCTGGGAGGTAGTAGTCTGAGGAAGCGGATAAAACATGACGTAGCGACCATTTCGCAAGGCGTGACTCATTAGTTTGTCGATAGCGAAACACGCAATAAATGGATGTCGGTTTCTACGATACATCATTACTTGCCACCTTTAGTCACTTCCAGTAATCTTTCAAGATCTTCTTCTCAACAATTATATCCAAGTCCTTTTTTTAATCTTTTAAAACTTCATAATTAATATTTTTATGTTGATAAACTTTTGCTCTAACACAATGAGTCATTTTTTTAATCCCATCTCTTTTTCACTCCTTCCATTTCTGACCATCAATGTCTTCTCTATTCTTTATTCCTTGTATATTTATTCTTTCTGTTTTCTACGTCTTGGTTTTCTTCAATTTGCCCTCTCTCCTAAGACCATATTCATTTTTAAAAACTTTTTTCTTTTTGTTTTTGTCTACGAATCGCTCATAATTATTTTGCTTACCCAAACCCTAGCAAAACTCTATCTTTAGGTGATGCACCGTCCACTCCTGTACCACATGTGCCCATTGCGCCCGAGCCAGATTCGTGAGCCGTCACGGCTACACCGCACACTGAATGGTCATCAGGGCATAATTAGCTTTTTACGAGGTGTTAACTGTTTCCAGGTAGTTCGGCCCCCTCCGCAGCAGACGGTTTTTAGTGAAGGTCACTGACAATGCACACCGTCTCCTACTCTCCACTGCCCCTTCCTTCTTCTTTCCTCTGCACTTATATCATTTACTTATTGCTCACTCAGCTACCTTCTGACTCACTATTCTGCCAACCCTGACACTATTTCTCAACATTTGAGCGAGATTCGTCCACAAGCAATCTCCCTCCAATCTTTCCAGCACCAAAACACAACATTTATCTTGCTAGCAAGGAGGGTCATACACTTTTGCTTTCCTTCACATGTTCGATGTTTATTTAGCCTTTCGCTCATCATCGCTTTTTATGAAAGGACATTGAGATCAGCACTTGGAATTCTTCCAAATAGCAACACTTTGCACTTTGTATGCTCTAGTTTTTGCCTTACTTTTTGACTGCCTTTCTTACTATATTTTCTCCATAAATCATTCTGAGCAGGGAGGATCTTTGTGTGAAAAATCCACCTACGTTTGCTGATCTTCAAGTCATTCTGATTCCAAACTTTCTCAGAAAAAACAAACAAGTATCTATATTTGGTTTCATTTCTCAGAAAATCAAAGCTTCAGCGAAAGTAAATGTTAGATACTGAGTAAGGGAAAGGCTAAGGAAGATAATGAAATTTGTGTGGCAAGATTCATATTTAACTGTCATGACCTCAAAATATTATTTTGCTGCTTGTATCTAATTCAAACGAATTGTCTCCCACCACAAATCTTTCACGAAAAATCTTTTGACCATAAATTTAGAATAATACGTTTGTCTGCGCCAATCATTGGTTAAAAAGGAAGGAAATTATCATTACTGTCCGAAAAGGAACTATATTTTTTTTTTTTTTTTACAAGAATAGAAGACTTTTGAAAGCAGTTTTTCATGAAGTTTAATAAGGTCGATTGAATAAACAGCGAGTGATTAAACTAACCAGAAATCAGTCAATTTTGCTTACTAAAATGAGAAGCCATGGTTCGAATAAAAAAAATTCATAGCAATACCGTTCATAAATCTTATTGGTAAATTGATATCCAGCAAGAGTCTAGTGACTAGAAAACGTCAGACAATTTGAAAATGAATTTCCAAATGCTGCATTGCTTTTTTTATGCAGCCAATGCTAGGTCAGTACCTGCTATTCAAATTTACTGTATGCATTATTTGAAAACAACGCAGGGAAGCTGTTATTATTAACGTATGTTTTACCAACTGGATTTGCAATATTCACTTCATATAATTCGATGCTCCAAGAAACATGAAGTGACAGTTTCTCTCTCTCTCTCTCTCTCTCTCTCTCTCTCTCTCTCTCTCTCTCTCTCTCTCTCTCTCTCTCTCTCTCTCTCTAAACATATATATATATATAAATATATATATATATATATATATATATATATATATATATATATATTAATAGTGTTTGTGAGGAAGATTTCAGGTGATTTTGACGTACACAGTATAGAACCTAAAAGCTTTATTTTCACCTTACTCAAAAAACGTCTGCTCAATAAGTCGGTGATACTTTGATCTGTACAATCGATACTAACATATTGATCAATACCGCCATATGTTCAATTTTGATAAATTGTAGCCGTACCAGACAACATGAGATGTATAAATTTTTTTTTTTACTTCACAAAAGCTGCTAGAAGTTCAAGGAACACCTAGATTTTAATATGAAATGGGGAAGCGATAACATAATCAGTCATCCGACCTCCTCCATTTCTGTAATTATCCGTGGAATACAACCTACACTTTACCTTCCGACTCATTATTATACTTTTTTCAGATACCTAGTGATCTTTTTTAGAATGTAACATGTTTGTCTATTTTCCATACTATTGGTTACCTCTCTTCCAATTCTATGGCATTCTCCTTTTCAGCCAATACGCCCATCTCCCATAATTTCCACTGTTTTAAAAAAATTATTACTTGTTTTTTTTTACTATTGCTCAGATGAGTTAACTTGTAATTAGGCTTTACCAATTGTTTTCTTTTATTTAGACAAGCCCAATATCAGATAATCAAAATTAATGAAGGTCTTTTTCTCCGGCTGTCTCTAGCGGAATACTCCCCAGGATTAGAAAACTGTCTTGAGAATATAGCAAAGAAATAAATCTTTCTCAAATAGCTTAAAACTTAAAAGCATAAAAACTTAAAGGCATAATACTATAGAGGAGCAAGCATTCCTCGGATTTCCTCCTGCCTACTGCACCACAGTATAAAATTTATCGATAACATTAAGTTTTGAATCGATTATAGAAAATAAACGATATCTTTTGTTATACAGCTGGCAAGCACCCGATACGATTTTTTAAACAAAATTTGATGTCTGGTCGTTGCCACATTTGATCTCATAACCATGGCAAAATAGCTGTCTAATTGTATATAGATAGTACGCATCGAAATATTAATGATAATTTTTTTTTTATTAATTTCTTCAAAAGGCAAATAAATGTTTAATGAATTCAATGGAAATTTAACTTTTTGTTGCAATATTCTCAGTAATATCTTAAAAAATCCAAATTTTATAGAATATTATATCTTCGTTGTTCGGCTCCTTTAATTTTTTTTTTTAGTATATAGCATGTTTCACAGTATCGTCTTCATTGATTTTTCTTCTGAATTTATTTTTGGTTTATTCGTTTTATTCGACTTACATCTAAATTTTAGAATCCATTTAGAAGCCTGTTTTTTCGATACTTCGATTATATCTGAAAAAAAGAAGAGTTTAATTGGGAAACAAGTGAATCCAGAGTTGAATTTTACTTTATTATGAGTTATTTTTATTTTCATATCAAGAGCATTGCACAGAGATTTGACAGAGCTCTCCTCTAAGATTATTGCTAGTTCATGAAGCAACAGTTTCTCAACTGAGGATCCGGAACCATTTAAAAGCGCTGACCCTACTGTCAATGTTCAAAGACTACGCTTAATTCGAATAAAAGAGATACAAAACGCATGAATGGGCAAAAAAAAATTGTTTTACAACTTAATTTGTTCTCAATGCTACCAAAGTCTAATGTTCCATACAATTTTTAGATATGATTAAGTAGTATTATAAATGTCCTCTAAAACCTTCTGTCAAAGTTCATGACATTTTACTAACATTATACTTTGTGATATCGCTTTGTGGATCTAGATAGACCTCAGCGTGTCTGATAGCTTAAGTATTGGCATACAGGTAATCCCTATGTTTTCTTCTATAAAATATTTATTGCGTGCAGTAAATAAATATCCCAAACAATTTTATTTTGGAGCGTTGCGTACATAAATAAAAGGATGGCCAAATGTTATATAAGTTTTTTGTTTATATTATCCAATATTAAGTAAATATTTCTTCAAAATTCAAGCTTCATAACAAAATCAGCGAACTTGAACGAACGTGTGTGACTATTTTATACGTATACGCGTAAAAGAAGAGAGAAAATAATCCACCTAGTTGAATAGAAAACCTCTAACTAAATGGTGCTGGCGACTGAAAATTATTTAAATTTTCAAAGAAGTAAATGTAGGAGATTAAATTAATTTTAAAATTAGAATTTCTATCTAGTAGATTCTTTTCTAATTCCTTTGCAAAACCGCACATTTCCAAACTGTGTCAGCCCAGAACATTAAGCTAAATGATAATCAAAGATGTTTCCTTATTTTCATTTAAATATAACCCGTAATATTTAAACTAATATACCTAGTTTTACTCTGAATTCAACACATTATTGCTTCAGAGTGTTGATAAAATTTTTCCTTCTTCGTAATGTTTTACTTTTAAATTTTCAAATACATCCTAAGAATAAGAGACGATGCTACTAAGAGGATTTGTCGAATGTTGAGAGACGGTTGGTTCAAGGTGGAGTATACCACACCAACCAAGCAGTACAATATAAATGGTTAAGAGATCAAGACGGTACCCTTTTCCACGAGGGTTTACCATTGGACACAACATGAAAGGAAGGGAGTGGGCAGGGTGTCTTTGTCTTGAAAGACCATTCATGACTGTACAGTTGTTTTAGAATCGTTATTGTAATGATCAGCAGTCTTAACGGGATATTAGCGGGCAGCCCGTTATGAATGAATGGTCAGGAGATAAATCAAACTGGTCCCTTCCAGGCAACGTCGAATCCGATGGTGCATGAAAAACAGTGTAATAAATATTTATCACTCTGTAGATCTCCACAAGGGACTGTACTTACTGGAGTACCCGTGCCACGAGTCATGCGATAAAAGTCGTTAGTCAGATCCCTGGTGTCTGCGGGAGCGGAACTAGAACTGGATCTAATCTAGACGCGGAATTCTGGGAGCGCTGAGCAACCGATGAGTCACTCTTGCAGTCTAGACCATGAAAAAGGTGGAAATGCGTTCTATTGTCCGGAGTAATGTTTTCGTCGTAGACCTACATGAAGATAATGGAGTATCTGACGGACAGAAAGTTTAAGAAAAGGATGATAAAAAAATCTTATATGTTCAAAGGCAATTGCCAATATCTCAAAGAGTAACGTATCTAAAATATTTTAAGATCTCTTCACACATTATTCATTAATCTCGCAAGTTCAGATTGTTTTTCCAAATGCGTATGACTTTTTAGGTTTAATTAGTATTGGCATTAGCAAGTTTGCTTAAAGTTTGCAATGAGATCTGCATTATGAAGCAAATTTTCTATGGAAGCGTTTCAGCTAGCAAACATCCCCATTTTTACTATTCAGTTATTGCGGAAATTTAATATTCAATGATTGCTTTCTTGCTGAGCAAATATGAGGGCGTGAGGAATTGAAAAAAAAGGCTTCCGCTTTTAAAAACCTGCATCAATTAAAAACAATTAGATTTAGATCGAAATGACCATCGCAACATTCTCTATGTGTGAGTCAGGCGCCCGGAATAAGTCACCGTACCTTATTTCCTCCACTTTCTTCAAAGTAAATGTAAGAGCTTAATAATTATTTGACTTAAAGGGCATGAAAGGAATAATTATAAATCGCTTGTCCAGAGCTCTGTGCTTGTTGATAAAAAGCATAGTGCTTCAGATTCAACCTGAAATTTAATTCAACATTAATTATAAAGCCTCGTTTTCAAAAAGTAACAAATAGCAGTACCATACTTCGAGCATCCCTAAGTTACGTCCGTTAAGCTAATCACAAATTTTCAATTTAAAGACCAAAATTTCCAAAAGAAATTGGGAGCGATGGCAAGGTATCTTAATTGCTATAATTTAAAGGGGATTGTGTTGCTGCTTGATTCATATTTACAGCCTGGTTTACTTTGATACTCTATTAATTTAATTCATTTCTCTAGTTTCTGGAGATAAAGTCATGATGTTACCCTCCCCCCCCCCCCCTTAACAATAGCATTTGTGAACGAGCTTTTATTTATTGTCACTCAGCAGCCAGTGTGTCACAAATGTATTGATAGATTTAAAGACTCAAAGAAATCTTGATGTGAATGAACTTTTTATGCTTTGAATGTCATTCACGGATTGTTGTGGCGTATCCGAAATGATAAATCTCAGCTTATCTTTGTTCTCAAGCTGTTCAGAACCAGACGTGACTTCGTATTTTTTCTCCTAAACAAAACTTGCAAAACCGTTTTCTTGCATCTGTCATTTCACTGGGTCTGTAAACTTGGTACTTTACATATTTTGTTTACAAGGTTCCCTCCTGAGAACTTTATGCGGAGACGCCCTGGCGCGTACTCATTCTGACTCTGATCAACTCAGCAGTAACACTCGATCTTCTTAACCTTCTGTGCATGCGCCGTCTTATTCTTTCAAAGCCTCACGTTTATATTCCGACCAACCAGTTATGCCTAAAACGAGGCAGTTATTTTATATGAACCATAAAAGTCAGTGCGGGCTCCATCATAATCATTCTTTCCTTGCACTAGCTCAAACAGTACATTAAGCATTTCCAAACTACATTAATGAGCTCCAAAGGCTACTTTTAATGGACATGTAATCAGGTATGACCGTTCTATCTGTCACCGTTCTAGTATAGTGGAACTAAACTATTTATCTTCCTCAAGATCTCTCTTAGAGGAGTCTTACGACTTTTAGCCCTATACAAAAACTCTAACTAGATCATAATGAGTACTATAAAATGAAAAAAAAACTGTAGCCACATTTCTATTTAAGGCGAGTGAGGGGGGGGGGAGTAACTTGTATTTGACAACCTTATTTTAATACTTTATTATACTTAACAACCAAATTTTTCCTACACTTTACAGTAACTACGAGGACGTCTTATTGAATGTATGTTTTTGAAAATTTTGAGCGGCTTCTTTGTGTATATAATGAGCACTTCATTATATATTTATTAGAATTTAGCATGCCCAGCACCTGAGGCACTAAGTAATAAAATCTGGTCAAATGCAGCCTCCATCCAACAAAAGCTGGGCGGCAGATTGCATGACCTCCAGCACATGGTTGCCTACGTGAAAGTGCGAGGAAAGCCTACCTGGCGATCAAAAAGAAGAAGAAGAAGAAGAAGAAGAAGAAGAAGAAGAAGAAGAAGAAGAAGAAGAAGAAGAAGAAGAAGAAGAAGAAGAAGAAGAAGAAGAACAAGAAGAACAAGAACAAGAACAAGAACAAGAAGAAGAAGAAGAAGAAGAAGAAGAAGAAGAAGAAGAAGAAGAAGAAGAAGAAGAAGAAGAAGAAGAAGAAGAACAAGAACAAGAACAAGAACAAGAACAAGAACAAGAACAAGAAAAAGAAGAAGAAAAAGAAGAAGAAGAAGAACAACAACAACAACAACAAGAACAAGAAGAAGAAGAAGAAGAAGAAGAAGAAGAAGAAGAAGAAGAAGAAGAAGAAGAAGAAGAAGAAGAAGAAGAAGAAGAAGAAGAAGAAGAAGAAGAAGAAGAAGAAGAAGAAGAAGAAGAAGAAGAAGAAGAAGAAGAAGAAGAAGAAGAAGAAGAAGAAGAAGAAGAAGAAGAAGAAGAAGAAGAAGAAGAAGAAGAAGAAGAAGAAGAAGAAGAAGAAGAAGAAGAAGAAGAAGAAGAAGAAGAAGAAGAAGAAGAAGAAGAAGAAGAAGAAGAAGAAGAAGGAGAAGAAGAAGAGTGAGAAGAAAACAGCATTGGATTTTCCTTTAATTCAAAGACCTTGCGATTTTTCAATCAGTGGATCAGTGGACTGACAATATAGAAATTCCGCATTCGAAGCATGACTTGAGTTGTTTTGTGGTGGACTCCAAACTTATTCTGTAAACTCTATTTGACAAAAAAAACTAATGAAAGTTACAATGACAATACTGTTTACCGTTGCTTCCGCCCTGATCACACACTTTCGGGTTCAAACTCCCACAGTCAAAAGATGAGTGCAGGAGCTCATCTTTTCCGTTCCTTCCTGTCAGACAGAGACTCAAGTTTGACATGGTAAAAGGCCTGATATCACCTAAATGTGAATGAACTATATCGAACAACAAACAAGAGTTGTTGTCTTTAGGACTGCAAAAAAAAAAAGTGAGTTTGGTAATTAGAGTGCCCCCAACAGAAGTTGAATTTGATCTACTCATTCTTTCATGCAACTTTTCTTTCTATTTATATTGAAAAAATTTAAGGAAGAGTTTCAAACTTTTTTACTAGTAGATGAGAAACAGTCAGACATTCACCGACGAAGGCGATATCCCGGTAAAGAAGAGGGCAAGAAAGGAGGGTAGCAAGAAAGAGTATTAGAGAGGGTGAGAAAGAGAGAAAAAGGAAACGCATATTAAGAAAGAAATAAGAAAAGTTGATGGAATTATAAAGAGAGAGAGAGAGAGAGAGAGAGAGAGAGAGAGAGAGAGAGAGAGAGAGAGAGTGAGTGGGTGAGAGAGACAGATAGACAGACAGTCAGACAGACAGGCAGACAGAGAGAGAGAGAGAAAGAGAGAGAGAGAGAGAGAGAGAGAGAGAGAGAGAGAGAGAGAGAGAGAGAGAGAGAGAGAGAGAGAGAGAGAGAGAGAGAGAGAGAGAGAGAAGGGTGAAACAGGCTCAGATAAAAAAAAGAAACAAAGAGACAGTTGGACACACAGATAAGAAGGGGAGGACATTCTTGGAGGGAGTAACTATTGAGATGGGAGAAGGAAATAAAGAGAGAAAAAAAGGTTCGTCTGAAAATGTGGTGTTCGTTTTAGTCAGCGGACTTTGTTGTGGTCGTTTGCACCGCGTGATTTCTGTGTTTGTCTCTGTTGCTCTCCTCATTTGTTTGTCCACAAGCTCTTCACAAGCAGTCAAGGAGAAGAATCGAAACACTGTGGAAATCGCTCCTTGTCGCGAACCTTTACCCTCCATGTCGTGATTAAACTTCTCTTTGAGTATCCAAAGGTGAGAAATTGTATTTGATGTCCGCACAGCAAACGTTTGCTCTTTGGAAACGCTTTGGCCATTTTGAGAATTGTTCGTGCTCTTGGTGCAAATATTGGAATACAATGATCTTCACCATCGCCGTTCAAGTTTGAGTGAGAAGCGGCCATGTGAATTCGCTTCACGGTGTCCGTCACAGGTTAGGGATGCCACGTCTGATACTTCAATCGAGAAAGATTTCGCAATGTATTTGAAAACCTGGAGCGGAGCAGAAGTGAGATTTACATGTGTAGAATTATAGAATTCCTCGTCAATTGCGTTACAGGTTTTCCCAGCGAGAAGACCAGCACCAGACAAATGAAGATTTCAGAAATCTAACATCAATAATTATGGTATGGTGTTAGGACGGTTAGGGCAGCAAAGGCAACAGCAACAAAAACAACTGCTACTACTAATAATACTTCTACAACAACTACTAGTACTATAGCAGCCACTACAACAATAAAAACAACAACATCAACTACTACTACTACTACTACTACTACTACTACTACTACTACTACTACTACTACTACTACTACTACTACTACTACTACTACTACTACTACTACTACTACTACTACTACTACTACCTTACTACTACTACTACTACTACTACTTCTGCTGCTACTTCTACTACTACTACTACTACTACTACTACTACTACTACTACTACTACTACTACTACTACTACTACTACTACTACTACTACTACTACTACTACTACTACTACTATTACTACTCCTACTACTACTACTATTACTACTTCTACTACTTCCGCTAGTATGCTGCTACTACTACTACTACCACTGCTACTATTACTACTACTACTACTACTACTACTACTACTACTACTACTACTACTACTACTACTACTACTACTACTACTACTACTACTACTACTATTACTTCTTCTACAACAAAAGCAACAATAACAACAGCAACAACTACTATTACTACTACTACTACTACTACTACTACTACTACTACTACTACTACTACTACTACTACTACTACTACTGCTACTACTACTACTACTGCTACTGCTACTACTACTACTACTACTACTACTACTACTACTACTACTACTACTACTACTACTACTACTACTACTACTACTACTATTACCACTACTATTACTATTACTACTACGACTACACCTGTTATTACTACTTTTACGTCTGCTGCTACATTATTATAACAACTTTTCATACGAAGTACTATCCTCTGCTACTACTCATTTAAATCCGGAATAATTCGATGATCTTCCTAAATTTCTATGCCTTTAATCAGATATATGCTCTTAAAGTGATCATTCTAAGCTCTAACATTACTCCACATGAAGTTGATTAAAAAGTAAAAATATGAATTTTCCATCCGATTTCAGGTTTCATCCCAGAAAAATCTAGAGTAACTTGTGAGAACTATTGGCAAGTTATTTTAACTCTCTTTCAGTTTTCTGTCGAAAACACCTTTTCAGTCCCAGATTCTGTCCTAGATTAGAGTGCGTTATCTTCATTAATCCAAATGTCTTCATGCTTGTTGCAATGCTACACTAGATACGTCAATTGTGAATCTTATGGGAAATAAATCTATCTTTTGTCAAATGGCTGTCATTTGATTTACATTTGGAAAACAGATATCCCGTGGAGGATACAGCTTGTTTGTCTTTTTTTTCTTTGTGCGTTCATAAGAGCAAGCCCAGAGGGTGTTCTGCAACAATTAAATTCTTGTTAGATCTTCGCGTGCAGCTCTTATCTCGTTCAGTCACTTAAGCTCCCGTGGATTAGACCCAACTGTGCTTTTTCAGACTTCTCAATAAAATTTTCGATTGCTTGGCTTTTAAGATTGCGGTCGTAATCCATTAAGATATGTGAAATTCCCTGAAAAGTATTTTTTTTAATCTTTTGTACTCAGCACGAGATACGCAATATAAATAATACAGAAAAGCTACAATAGCTATGCATCAACGATGTAATTTTATTCATTCCGTTATCATCTCTTTATCGGACTTGATCTCCGTTGTAAAATGAGGACATGGAAAAAAGAAAGCATTTTTCCACATGCTTAGATAGGTTAGCCTATATAAGTCACAAAGGCATGTTTTTGTAAGCTTGTCTTTTCCAACTGCAGGGATGGTTTAACGGACAAGAGTAAGAACAATGTACGTCAAATGTTTCGCTCTATGTGACGTCACGTTGGGTGTCATCAATCACAAACATGACAGTAAATGCTATCCGCGACATGGACAGCCATTATTACGAACTCGGCGGTTCGCCTTGAAACTGGCCTCTCACACCGCCCATGTCCAGCCACTAACATCGACTCATGGATTAGGAAGGATCAGCATAAAGAGACAGGGGGGAAGTGTTATAAAAAAAAGGCCTATTGTGTCAATGTGACCTTATAAAATATAATTTTTCGAGGATTTTGTTCTTTGATGTGTATCAAATACTGGGTGATTAAAATGTCATCTTATTTTTGATGTGTAAAATAAATTACACTCTCATTATTTGAATGAAAGAAAAAAGTCAATATGTTCGCATATTCTCAAACTTTGTGATGTTTCCTTCTCCCTCTCTCTCTCTCTCTTTCTCTCTCTCTCTGTATCTATCTATCAATCTGTCTATGTCTCTCCCAACCCTCTCTTCCTTTGATCATTTCTGGCTCTACCCCTTTGTTTGTAATCCATCCTACTAAGAGAAAGATAAAAATAAAAAAAAAAATCTACTTTCTTCTCGTGTCCTACCTATTTTGGTGTTCAGAAATTTGCAAACATCGAGTAAAGCCGCGCCGTAATACTAATGCAAAGCAAATGAATATAATTCTAGGAAGCCAATTAATTTATGGGACATCCTTAAATATGGTGACAATAAGACGAGTTGACAATACCTGTAGCTCTAAGAGTAATAGCTGAAGAGGAAGAAACGTAAGCATTCTAATGCGCAATTTAAAAATAAATGATGTGATACGTTTTCCTCTACAGAAGAGTTTGAATGAACATAAAGTAATATCTGTTATCCATCAGTTTTCACCAATAAATAAAATTCAAAGTTTCGTTGAAAATGGCTTAATGTCGTCTTTGACAGTAATTTAAAATGTCATCATTGACATGACATTCAGCAAGTTGCCTCTCTTTGTATGCAAACTTCTGCTTCCTTTATGAGTATTTTTTTTTTCTCTCATTTTTGTTCTTTTGGTTAATTTCTGGCAACTATCATCGGCAGTGATAACACCTGTGACAATTGCCTTGTAATACAGAAAAAGTAATTCCTTTATACACAAAGATTATGACCGAAAAGCAGTAACAGTAAACAGTCCTATATATTTTTAAAGACTCAAAATTTCTCACAAAGCTTTGTCGTTAATTTGATAAGCTTTTTGCGAAGGCCTTCAATTTAATCGTATTGATACCTAAAAGTCTTGTTTCAAAAGATTAAGGCTCCTTCCACATGTGTTTTTAGCGCAATGGATAATGTCTATCTCAATTAAAAAAAGAACCACGTTTTTCATATTGATTTTATTTTATCAAACCCCAATTACAATACAACACACGTGTAATATTCAAAATCAAACAGGAAATTCACTGCATAAAAAGGAAATTCTATAAGCAAAGGGCACGCCTTCTCAAATCAAACATTTACTGCCTTAGGGCTCAAATTTATGTCAGTAGTGTTAAAGCCATGTCATATAGTAGATTGTGGTGTAATTAGTTTGAGGTCTCATTCATTTAGCAATATCGTGTTTGTTATTTATTACAGACCGCTAAGAACACCCATTGCAGTCTACCTAGCGTAGCATTTGATCATACTCCAATTTCTCTTTTTCGTTCGCGCAAAAATAAAAAAAAGTAGTTACACTGCAGATGAATGAACCTCTTCGACATTTCCTCGGCGCATTAAGACAGTTTGCAGGTGCTAGGATCGGTCCAAATCATACAAATCAGATAAATTTATCTTTGAGATAGGCAAGTCTGGGATATCTAGTATTAAGAGCCAGCTACTTTTCACGGAAAATTTTCCTAATTTAAACTCTATGTGTAAAAAGTATTCGACAACTTGATACCGTTAATTAACAGAATAATAATTGTTTCGATTTAGCTAATGGGGATGCCCAATGGCTGAGCAGCGTAGTTCTGTGCTAAGTTTCATTCCTATTTTTACTTATAAATGTTAACGAAAAATTCGTTTTGCAGAGTAGAATCTGACAACAAAAAATTGTGCTCGAGAACCTTTCATCTATTGACATGTTTTATAGGGTAAGGGAAATAAAGTAAATTGTGCACTAAGATTATGTTACAACTTGTGTCGAAATTGGCCGACGACGAGTTGCACATTCAAAAAATATTAAATCAATCTATCCGTTCTATTTGGCCATAGATTATTTTATTTTTGTGTTATTGAGAAAACTATAAATAAAAAAGGTGTAGTAAATTACCCTTCGCTCCAACCCATCACCAGCTAGACACATCTTTATCTCATTCCTCCTCCATACTCCCCCCTCTCCTGCACCCCATTTCTACCACCCACCTCCCGTCTTTCCCTCCTCAATTCTTGTCTCCTCATACTCGTAGATTCCACGATCTCGTCTTTATCGGCCCGACGTCTCTGGCAACAGCACAGGTTTCAGTATTGACTTAAGACTTTGCTTGTTTGCATCGAGGTTTGGACAAACTTTGGAATATCATGGCCAAGTTTGGCTGGACTGACTCCACGGTCGTCATAATCTGGCCCAGACAGACCACCGACAGGGGGGAGGGGACACCCTGGGGTGACGGACATCAACATTCCTTGAAACGATGGTGAAGCATTGGTTCTGCACTTATTTTTTTTTTTATTCTCTGATTTCTTCAGTTGTTTTTCTTCAATGTAGTTATATTTGCGGAAAAAAAAAAAAAAAACAAATAAAAGAGAACATTCTTTGGTGTTTTCATTGCTATCTTAGCAATGTTATTTTAACGGTTCATTTTCTAAACACCGCAACTGCAATTTGATATTGGCGTCAAAAACACTAATCTTAAACTTGCAATTTTACTTAAAGACAACTGCTGCCAATAGTGCTGCTGCTGCTGCTCCTCCTCCTACTCTTACTACTACCACTACTACTACTACTACTACTACTACTACTACTACTACTACTACTACTACTACTACTACTACTACTACTACTACTACTACTACTACTACATGTACTACCACTACTCACAACCCATTTATTTAGTTGGTTGGTTTCCGACTCATCTTAACTGCCCAGCACAGGAGATGAAGAAGAAGAAGAAAATTTTATAAATGAAGTGCATCAAGCGCCAAATCGAACAAGTTCGATTGTCTCCGCATAAGAAAAAAAAAAAAGAAAAGTCAATTTACCAGTATTTTGGATGACATAAAATTACAAGAACTGGTAAGTGCAATGGTTGGGAAATTTTTCGAGGAATATTAAGTTGGTTTTTTTTTTTGCTTTTTTTTTAACGTTGTAAATCAAATTTGGTTTGTTTCAAGAAAAGCCCACTGTCTGTCATTCATACTAATTTTTTCACTGAGCACTGAAAAAAAAAAAAAAAAAAATTAATAAAAAATAAAATTAATAAAACAAATTTTTTTAAAATAAAAATTGATGCGCACGAGGTTGAAGAGCTAGTAACCAAAGTTATTCCGTACATGAACCAGAAATTAAGAGCTGTTTGCTTTTACTTTTATTTTATTATGCTAATACAGTTTACCGTGATCATAATAAAATATTATAGATCTATCAACTTGTTCACCCTGTAGGTTTGATCTTCCCTAGTTTTGGACCTGGAGTAGACGAGATAACATTCCAGGGCCGGCATCAGTCATGCAGTTTACGTTTCGAGGTTTGATGGGTGGGATCATAGTGAGACACATCAAAGCCTCGATTGTTTTGGTTTCATCATCATCTCCATCACTTAAGGAGATAGTTTGATAAGGGCGGTGTCAATCTTCATATCATTAATATTTCGTCACAGAAGTAAGCAACTTTCTTCAAAGAAGAGCAATGTGAAATATTGCAGCGAATTTGAGTAAGGAAAACTAAAATAATTTTTAAAAATTGAATAAATCTTCGTACGAGGAAAGGACGCTCCCTGTTGCGAACTAAATATTTCCTATGTTGTGTCAGCTTGTCTGTGTATTCTTGTAAAAGCGCTCGGCTTTCGAGCCATATGATTCAAGGTTCAAATCATGGGTCAGGTGTGATCCTGTATCCTTGAGAAAGTATTCTTACCTCATATCCTCGAAGGGAATGCAAAAGTGAATACCCCAGTATAAGAAAGGACCGATATTAGTTGATCAGTAAGACTGATGCACCATTCAAGCAGCTGTAAATCCTCTTTAGAAAAATCGATAAAAGGCTGTCCAAAAAAAAACCTTATAAAATCTTTACACAATCTCAGTGGATTTGCTGATTTGTAATTTTTAAAAAAGCAGTTATTTTTTATTCAAGAACAAATGGAATATTCTTTCATTATGATATCAAGATCGCTGCAGCTAATTAAGGCCTTCAAGGTGATGAAGTGCATGAATTGTAAACTCATTATTCATTTGCCTTTTGCTCGTAGATAAATTGAAATGTGGCTTAATTGCAGTTCTGGTTTAACACATGAGGCCTGTCAAAATAAATCTCATATAATCGCTAATTTGCTTGTATATTTTGTTTGATTGTTTGATATAGCTCGTCCACAACAATGTGATCTTGGAATTCTTTTGGTATCAAACAAGCCTGTTACAACCTGAGCGAGACTGAGACGATGAGGCCCCAAACTCACCCACTGTCGGAGTCGGGATCGAACCTGCAAAGAAAAGCCCCTAGATATCTAGCATAACGTTCTAAATTCTCCTTGACAACAAATAGATGATACAGACAGGAAGGTGGCAATTGTACTGTACGATCTGGCAATAGTTAAGACAGTACTGAACAAAAAAGAAGTTAGGGTTTTATTGACAAGGTTTGCAACATTGTGGATAACAACATCTTGAAACCTGTGGGGTTTTTCAATGTCAATTAAGTCGTCTAGGCTAAGATGTTTCAAATAATGTCATGTACCTAGGGGGTCTTGGCAAGTAGATAAGTCTCCGTCAATTGGGATAAGTGGGGGGAGTAAGAAATGCTGTTCCTACAGAGCAATACCTACAGCCAGGAGATTATTATCATGATATAAAGAGAATGACAGAACGAATTACCACAAACCTCCTTTTCTTAACGTTCGGTCCCCGTGTCTTGTCTTATCTTGAGATAACTATTAAGTGCTTGAAATATGAAACCCGCATTTGGTGTTATTCTAGAGTAAAGCAATCGCCTCTAGATTTGTTTAGCTGTAAACACAAGCGATTTAGGGGTAATAAACGGCGTTAAGAAAGATATCTTTGAATGATTTCCAGTAACTTGATGCAGCCCGTGTTGGCTAGACCTAGATCGGAGAATGAGGACCATGATCTGTATACGTAGTTTACATGCTTAAGCTCCGAGAGCGCTCTAGATCTGGTTTCTTGTTAATTGATCGCTGCCGCGTGTTTGTCCCCCCCTCATTGTTCTCGCTTTGGTCGCAGTTGATTAGATTTCATTCCACGGTCTGATTTGAAGTATCAGATTAAAAGGAAAGCATTCTATTTCCGATCGCCTTAGGCTCAGGCCATACCTTTAGTTTGGGCTTGAGATCGGCTTTAAGATTCACCAATCAAGTACGTTGTGAGTAACTAATTGAAGCCAGCTTTATTAAGTTTCACAATTGAGTTTAGCCTGTATAAAATACAGTTATTTTATATTTGTAATCGTCCTTGGAGTTTCATTCAAAGTAGCCGTTTTTGTTGAAATATCAAAAGTAGGAGAAAGGGTGGGATATGGTCTGAAACACGTAATAGTGATCGTCATAGTCCGAATTTTATGTGATCGAAAAGCTTTTTCAAAATTAGTAAAAACAAGTATTATATTGAGTATAGAGATGAATTGAGAGAAATCAAAACCCACAAATTTGAGGCTTGACTATTCATTGCCAACAAATAAGGTTTGATAAATACCATTTTACGGAGTTTTTTTACTCACTGGATGGAGAAAAAGAGAAAAAAGTTGGTTGAAATGATCAATCTGTTTCCTTGTATCTTTAAAGGCGATTATTCCAAGCTTATAATGAACAAAATCAGAAATAATGGTGTTTCGTCTTTTACGAACCAAATAAAGACATGGTGTTCATTCAGAAGTTGCGAGTAAAGGTCTTTATAAGATGTCAGAACTTAATAAATCTGCGCAATATATCATCAGAAATTCTGTCATATGAATTGGTGACTTTATTAAAAATCAATATCGTGAGCTAAATATGCGCATCAAAGAGATTTCCAAGCAACATGGCGGTTCTAAGAAAGGCTGCAGCGTTCAACCATGGCGATGAACCTTTGATTTAGAAGTGCCGTAAGGAACATTATGCAGATTAGTTATTTACTTGCAATACAAGATACACAGAGCGTGAAATTTTATATTTAGTACGACAAGATTCGGTGGGAAAATTTTCCGATTGCTTTGGCACTCTGTCTGTTTCTCTCCCTATCTCTCTCCCTCTCTCTTTCTCTCTCTCTCTCTCTCTCTCTCTCTCTCTCTCTCTCTCTCTCTCTCTCTCTTTCTCTCTCTCTATCTATTTTTCTCTCTTACACAAATAATGTTTTTACTGAAGTACACTTATTTAATGATAATTTATTTTGGAGAGGCCAAGGGAATTTAATTCTTTAAGAACTATCACAAGCCTATTTTGGATATCTTTAGATTAGACAAGATATTATGGCACTGACTTCGAGCTACTAACAACAGTCAGGGCTGGAGCAGGATAAAAACTTCTTAAAGCCTGCTAGCTACCTGATTATGCATATGATAAACAAGAGAAAAGATATAAGACATGATCTAGATACGGCTCCTTCTCTTATGTTGTGGTTCCTTTTTGCTATTATCTTCCCGTGGTTTCTTTTCATTTCATCCGCACTCATATAAATATTCTTCTTTGCATATCCTTAACTCAGCACCTCCTTTCTAATTTTTACTTTGTTTTCCTTAGCTTTTTTTTTCCTCACAGTTAAATACATCGCAGGCCTTTCCTCCGGTTTGTAACTTTGGACATTTTTCTCTCATCATTCTCTATTTTGTGTATCTTCGCCAAACTATTTCCTTCACTGGATAATTATTCTTTAAAATAACCAAAAAATAAAACAATGCTTAAGTACACCATTTAGAAGTAAACACATCTTGATAGCCCTATCTTAGTAAAATGGTACGTTATTTCATCACGTGTAGTTTTAACAATATTTAACTTCATCACAAAGATTGCTCTCATTATTCAAACAAACATTTTCTCAACTATATTCCAATTACTGTTGATGAGTCTATGAAAATAAAACGCTCATGGCTATTAGGGTTAATACATCGAAACCTTCGTGCTAAATAAAGCCGCTTTTCTCTTTTTTGACGATTTTATTTCAGGAAAAAAATGTGTTCCGAATATTTATCTTCGTTTATGGAGGGAGACATTCATCTGATCTTATCTCTTAGTCTGTTCGAGTACCATGTTTGTTGAACAAAGATTCGATTTCAGAAGATTAGTCATTGCATATTATTTGCTTTCACCATGCCTTAAAAGGGGTCATTTCCCATAACTTGATTCTTACATTTTATCGACTGTTGTGTTTAACGTTTGAAGAAGCTTTTGAATGGTTAGGAATAACTATTGATGATAAATTGCATTGAAGTGGACAAATTAGCAGCGCTAATTATTCTAAAGCAAACAAAAGATTTTATTTCGTTAGCAAATTTAGAAAGTTCAAGATAAATACTCTAATGACCCTGTTTTTTGTATTTTTTGTTGAGGAAGAAACATTTCAAACAATGATCGTATGGAATTGATTACATTTGTAAAAGCAATAACAAAATATAACGACAAACTTTCTCATTATGACAATTTTTATTTTATTTCAACACCTTAAAGATAATATCTTTTATCATCAGTAATAGAAAACACCCACTTTATGTTTTATCAATTAATTAAAATTGAAAAGTTCAACAATCATAATATTCATTTCATCAAGACAAGACGGAACATCTAAGTTAAGATATGAAGCTTTGAAACTAAAACCTTTGCAGTATAACTTTGTTTTAAATAAATATGAACTTTACTTAAATTAGGTAGCAGAACTGTTGGTAAAAAACAAACAAACAAACAACAAAACATTCTATTCATTCCACTATTAGAGTAGCAGTATCGTAGTTTTCCTAATGCGCACAAAGAAGAAAAGACTATACATTGGACTAGTTCATAAACTAAAGAAGATTGATAAACGGGTGGTCATGATAGTCCAAATTATTCTCAAAGGATTGCAAATCGAGATTGTCTATTTTCCACAAAGTATGAAGGTGGTGAAAAAGTTTAATGTTTTTTGTGCCTCGAAAGTAGGAAATATCAAAAAGTGGGACACGGCAAGACAATTAAAATATGAGATAAATAAATTATGCTTCACGTAATTATTAAAGATTTTGAATAATTTCATACTGTTTTATTCTTCATTGATGCTGAGAGTTTCTACCTGTGATAACAAATGTATACGTTTATGAGATTCTTTCCACAGAAACTTGTTAAGAAGTTCACGTTTTATCGATATATCTCTGATAAACTCATCACAAGGTGGTTTGCTTCAGAAGTAACGCGAAATCTACTACATAGATCATAAAAGTAAACTGAAAAAAATTATGGCTCTGTGAAATCTGTGGGTGCCTTGGTGTCGTTTCATCTTAAAAACCCGCATTTGTGGGTAGACAAAACCTAGGGGTTGGGCGTGAAATAGGGAGGATTTGTGTGACGTCACTTGTGGTTCTAAGCAAACAGAGGACCACTGTTCTGCATCGAATAGGGATTTTTACTTACAACTAGAAAGTTCAAAAGTCTTTTTATCTTTTAACACACTTCTTATTATTGGTAGAGGATTATTATTTTGATTTTGCACATTGTTTAGGAATAGAACTTTAGCGTTATTATAAAGGGCACCATGAGTTTTGTTTGTCAACTGATACCTTAAAAATTGCAACAAGCTCTTATTAGATACCGGTACTACAAAAAGTCTTTGAAATCAATTATTAATTTTCTTGGCAACTGTAAGACAGAAGTAATTATCGTCGGTCGAAAAAATGAGTGTACACAAATCAACATCTTTATCAAAGGAACTGCAAAAGAAACGAGAGGCAATAGAAAAATGTTCCTACAAAGAACGCTACGAATCTCATTGAATGCAAAGAAATCAAACAAAACAGCATAAGGAGAAGCTGACACAACAAGATTACTCTTAAATAGAATGCATCAACGTCAGGCAATCTTTTTCAGATATGTGATGAGAAGAAGAAACTGGAACATCCTGTGTCAATATTGTAAGATGGTAGGAAAACGCAGCCAGGGAAAACAGCGTGAAAAGGTGTTGGGTGGACTGACGAAGAGGCTAAATGTAGGACGAGTGACAGGTGCACTAAAAGTGACGCGGAAACAAGATATGTGGAAGGTCATGATCACCTCAATTAAAAACCAGGACACCTGATTGATTGATTGAATCAGATGTCCGAGAGGTAACCCATACCGTAGAATAAAGCAACTTTTTTTTTAAATCGTAATTTAGAAGCGTCACAAATTTGAAAATTCATTTTCAATTCTAGTGCAATACAAATTGTAACTAGTCGGCTCCATAAAAATTCGCAGAAGCCAGTCTGAAAATTCCAACGTGCGAAGCCGGACCATGAAACCGAAATTATTGTACTTGTTATTAAGAAAACACCATAGTTATAGTCTTATGCAGATATTATAACTTTTGTACCATTCCCAAACCAAAAAAAACCCCTATTTGAAAGATGTTGAAAATAGTTTAGTTCATAGGATTTACCGAATTTACGGACACCGCGGATGATCATTATGTTTTACTAAAGAGTAGCATTTAAATTGTGGCTTCCAAACGTATATCATTTAACATAGGACCTAATTCCTATATATGCTAGAGTTCTAATATAGACATGTATATCATAGGCCTACACCAACGCAGATATTGCTCCAGATCAAAAGTGAAAGATATGGGTTTGTTTTATATTGTGATCTTGATGCTAGATCTTATTTAAATGTAGATATACTTTTTCTAATTTTAAGATTTAAAAAAAAAATATTTAGATCTATTATAAATTTATTAGAAATGAGATCAAAATTTTAGTCTACACCTAAACTTCTTGTTTATAACTCAAAGAACAGAGCCGTGTTCATGGAATTGAATTCTTCTCCAATATTTATCCAGCTAGGGTTCGAATCAGATACTCATTTTTTATCGCAGTATGCAGAAGCTGCGAATTTGGTTTTTAGGTTTTTATTTTAAAGCAAAATTAAAACAAAAAAAAATTAAAAAGCAGTTATATATACTTCAATGGAAGTGGACTTTGCTCGTCATTAGACCTTACATCACGCATTTCATACATGATTGCTAAATAATGTGTTAGTTCCATCGTAAACATTGTCACTCACTGTCGTATTGACGAAACACGCATACCACCTACACGTCTAAAAGAATTATACAAAATGACAGCTGCCATGACGTCGGTATATTTTGCTCTCGTTTTCTTTCTTTTTTTTTTTTTTTCTTTTATTGTTTCAACGTTTGGGTCGTCATTGCGCCTTTATGGCACAAAACAGAAGTAGCGCATGTAATCAAATTTAGATGCGACCTCGCTATGTCATCAACGTGAAATAACAGATGCTAACTGGCACTCTTCAAAGTGAGGGCGGGACGATTAATAATTTTCAATGGCTAAAGATTGTCTGTCTTTTCGAAACATGGGAATCTTTTGCTCAATTTCAAGTTCTTAATTTACGCTCATGTTGATAGGAAGAACTGGAAATTCTATGTTATAGAGTCTGGAAACTGCTCAAAATTATTTGATCATGGAGACGATGATTGAAGCGTGGCCTCAATCTCTTGAACGTTAGAAGCAGTTGTTACAACCTCTTTTGCATGACATTTTAGGATACAAATCTGCCTTTCGTCAATGTCCAAATGTCATTTCACACGATTTTCTGACCCCTGTCATCCTACTATGTCGCAATAACTACTTGTTGCCCCTTTATTATGATAAATTAATTGTAAGTTTAGCACCACCTTTCTGTCGAAACTGACATATTATACCCTGTCGCTACTTTTACGTCGTAGGTGACATTGTCATTGTGAATCCTAATTTTGACAGACCAATCCAAAACACATCAGATATAAGATTGTGCGAGCGTCAGCAGAATGTTTATGAGGGCTGCCGGTTCATGATTTGGCGTGAATAGTGAATATATCAAAGAACTCCAAATTTTACCATTGAGGAATCAAGAAACAATTACATATCTATATAATCAGTGTAGCAAACTGCCTTCGGCTACGCTTTTTTCCAATCCGAGCGGTATGCACTGAGTACAGTGAATACTTGATAAGACAATGATTCTTTGTTCTTACACATAAAACATAGTTGGATATCGTGGGATCAGGATTGTTTCATTTCTACCATGTAAATTGATCTCAATCGGAGACTCTCTTGAGGCTTGCCTCAGATATTCCGCCACACGCTTCCTGTTAAGTTAGACTTACTAGTACTGTAAAATCCTTCAAAACAAGCCAATTGGTGGGTGGTGCAAGGAGAATCGATGAATTGAGGAAAAATCTCGTGTGTTAATTGTTTACGTTTGCCCATGATTGACGATATTTTATTTTATACCGGTAAGCCTAAAATTCAATGTTTTTTTTTTATTTCTTACAGCTTTGTCCAACTTCATGTTCATAATAACTTACTCTATTGTATGGCCTCATCCAAAGTCCAATAGGGGGAAAAGTTTGATCTAGCCAGTGGCTCTAAACACTCTGGAACCAGATTACATCGCCTCTGAACCGTCGCAAACGTTACATCTCAAATAAATGTCCATGGTGAAATCTAATATATAACTCATAGAAAGTGTCCGAGCAATGTGCGTTGTCATTCATCCCGTAAGTTTACAGATAAGAAAACTGTTCTCCAAGGTTATCGAAAAGAGAAAAGCAAGTGCGATTTAATAAAAAAAAAAAAAACAACCGAGAAAATAAAATTCGATTTGCTCTTTTGTGTTTAAAGCGAACTTTAAAAAAAATCAGTTATCTAATCTGGCTTTCACCATCAGTTACGTATCTATATGACTGTACCTACCTGTCTGCCTTTCTATCTCTCTGTTTATTGCATAAAGTGAAGCCTCTGTTATCATGGTTGTACATAATATTCACCTGTAACCTTTTTGGATAAGTAAGTCATAGATGCTTTTTACTGGCGCTGCAAAAACTTACTTGAATTCCGTGTTCGTACCTTGGTTGCTAAGAGAGAGTATGTGTGGGTTTTTTTTTTTTCAATTTATTTATCAAACAATGAAGCTGTCAAAATGATCTTCAAAGCAACAGCTTTCCTCACTTTAGCTCCTCCGTCTTTCGACAGCGGGGAAGATAAGGGCTGTAAAATACACTGACTGAGACGAACGAAGACGCTGTTTCGCAGACTAAACAAGATGCTCACTGTGAGGCCTATCAAAATTTTCAGTACTTAGTTAATATGGTTTGTGAAGAATGCTAAGGGAGTAATAAAGTTAAGAACCAATGGCTCGTAAAGGAGATGAATTTCGTCAAAATGTCTACAAAATTATGCAGTTTAGAATCTTTGGAATTTCGAGCTTGCATAAAATTTAGAGTTAGCAACTAAAAAGGTTTCCCACTTTTGAACTCAGTAACCTCACAGGATTAATTTAGAAGTGTTTATTTACAAGCAAAAATCAGTTCCATAATTTCAAGTCGTATCAAATGGAATATAGTTAAGTTGTAAGTAACGGCAATATTAATGATCTTTTTTATTTGAGAAAAATTTAACTGAGGAAATAATGGCTATGTTTTTTTTATCTAATATATTCAAATATTCTCTTATACACAAATATTCTGATTTTAATAAAGTTCTTTAGTCCGGTGTAGCAGTAGCTTCAGTGTAAACAACCGAGACCGACTGCTCGCCGAATAACTTTCAAAGTATTTTAAAATCTGTGTACACAAATCATGATATAAATACGTCATGTTGATCTATCTTGGCACAAAAACGTTCAAATTTAGCGTTTAAAATTTTGTTTTCATAAGATTTACAATAAAACGAAATTTTTACAGTCAACGAGTTGTGTAGGTAGCTAAAAATAATTATCTTCAGAAACACATCAATATGTTACTAATATAAAATCAGAGACAATGAAAGAGACGAAAACGAGAATCCTGACCCTCTTACTCCACGTCACTGAACTTTCATGATTACAGAAAAGAAATATTCATCTGAGATGTTGCTGAATTTCAGAAGCTTAATGAAGAATTTTTAATAGTCTTCGATTATACCGCAATTTTTACAATTATTTCAAAGATGTGAAAGCTAGTGAAAAAGTGAGTTATTTAAGCTTTAAAAAAACATGAATTTGGGAAGAGAGTGATTCGCAGTTATGTATCCGCTTACTTTGCGCCGAATCCCGATGGAAGGAAAATGTGATGTCACAGAGGTTTTTAAACAATTTGGGAATAGTAAGGGCCTTGCTATTTCCAATCAGATCTGTTGCATAGATTAACTTATTGAACAAAAAAGCAGCATAATTGTTACAAGTTATTAATGCTTATCAATACGCTTGGGACAGTCTTGCTGATGAGGGACAAACAAAATATAAACTGTTTAGAATCGGAAAGTTAACGGTGTTAAAGTGAAATGGCATCACGACATTGTCCTCCTATTCCAAAGACTCCGTTGTGCTAGCATGGGGGTCATGAAACACAACAGAGCTGTGAGTTCAGTCTCTGGAAATCAACTTTAATGCACGTCCTTGAGGTTTGTAGGCTCTACAAGTTCAAAACAGTGCTGAGTGTCAGCTGTCTCAAGGATCCTCTGGCCAATGATCAGACACACCAAGACGGGGTAAGACCTGACTTGTGTCCGTTGAGAGTTGTCGGCTGCACCCACACACTGCTGACATAAATTCCAAGGTTTCTAATACCATTACATGTCCGCTAGTAAAAACAAAGGCCGAGGAACCGCACAACTAGAAAAATAATATTCTGCTTGATTCTAAAGCGAGAGGCGCTTTGTTGATCTATCTATTGTTCTAGAGAACTTGTGTTTTTCCCCGACCAGGCTATGCGAGAGAAGTTAGCATTTTATGTGCTCTATATAATAATCTTATGAATGGAACAGGCACCAAGAAGTGGTTGGATTTAGGAGTTTTAAACAAAGGCAAAATACTTCGTTAGACTTCATGCCAGAAAAGAATTCAACCCGCCGTTACATTCACATTCCTTCAGTTGTGAAGGTTGGTTTTCTCCCCTACGACACGCTCTGTGGAAAGATATTTGGCCGCTATCTTCTAAGTTCATCTGAAAACAAAGAACCGAGTTGGATTTTTTTTCCTTGTTTCGCGGTGCAAACAAGTCAGGTTATAATCAGAGAAAGTTTTTGACAGGGAATATGTTGGCTTTCTAGTCTACCAAACGAGGGCCGCCGTTTTGTGTCGTCAATTGACAATGTTAAAGATCTGGCCAGATAACTGTATTAAGCCGTATGAAGTGCATGCCCATGTCATTTTCCTCTGTTATACCACACGTCTTATTGAGTCATAATTTTTGTACCCTGCATGCCACTTTCATTATCTTCATAGACCTCATAGCGACGACTGTAAGTTCAATTTCTAATCACGTTTTTGCACACACAACATGCAAATCCTAATAGTTCATATTCAAAACTTTAAGAAAAAGATTGACAAAGTTAAAGATCTAGCCAGATAACTTCATTCCGCCGTATGAAGTGCATGCTCATGTCATTTTCCCTCGTTATACCACACGTGCTATAGTGTCATGATTTTTGTACACTGCATGCCCCTTTCTTTTCATTATCTTCATAGACCTCAGAGCGACGATTATAAATTTAATTTTGAATCAATTTTCGCACACACAACATGCAAACCGTAATATTTCTTATTTAAAACTTAATCACAATAACTTTTAAAGCAAAAATTGATTAAGCTTTAAATAAACACTTTCCTACACAAAATATTGATCTTTGGTTAGATATAGATATATTACAATCAAATATAAATATCAAAGTAGTTTTTTTTAATCAAATTAAAATAAAAACTTATAATATTAGAAAACACGTTAAAATTAAAAAAAAAAGATTTTATTCATCTATGTATTATTTTTTAACAAAATTAAAAAGGTTACAGACATTTTAGCTTAAATAATATTGTCTCATACATGAAATTTCTTTCGATCACCACAAGATCCCCACAAGCGGGAATTTGGGACTACCCATAATTGGTCAAGCGACTTTAAGGCCGATATGTTCAATGAAAGTAATGATCATGCATTGTGCGAGTGAAACTTTTATTCCAAGTATTATTGTTAGTACCCTGACAAACTTGTGAAAGCGAGTAAATTGTAAAAATCTAGAGGATAAAAAAAATAAATGAAAAAAGTAAAAAGGCCTGCAGACTCGAGACTTATCACTCTTTCCTCGAAATAGCTTTTCTCAATATAGCAAAGACGAGTCATTTTGATTATTTCAAAGCTTTACAATGCTGGTGCCTGTTTGGCAATTGTTAATAGCATTCCTCAAAGTTTAAACATTATGGTTGACAGCCAAGAAAAAATAAAAAAAAAAAAGCCAAGTATGTATACAAGAGTTGTGATTGGTATCAAATTTGCAATTACCAAAAGATTACCCAGTCAGAGTCAGTTTTCTGGAAGCTTAGCTATTGATGTAAAGAAAAGAAAGGTGAGAATGGAAAGGAGAAGAAGAAGGAGACGGAGGAGCAGCAGCAGCAGCAGCAGCAGCAGAAGAAGAAGAAGAAGAAGAAGAAGAAGAAGAAGAAGAAGAAGAAGAAGAAGAACAACAACAACAACAACAACAACAACAACAACAACAACAACAACAACAACAACAACAACAACAACAACAACAACAACAACAACAACAACAACAACAACAACAACAACAACAACAACAACAACAACAACAACAACAAGAAAAAGAACAAGAAAAAGAAATAAGAAAAAGAGGAAAGAGAAGAGTAGGAGGAAGAAAAGAAAGAGAGGAGCAAATCAAGGGGTCTATTTGCTTTTCGTTCTCTTTCATTCTCTCTTTATCTCTCTCTCTTCCTCTCTTTCTTTCTCGTTCTCTGCTATCCTCGCATTTTTTCACTCAAACTTTGACTATCTCTCAAAGCCTCTTTTGTTCCTTTTTATTTCTGTTTAATCAATACTCTCTCTCTCTATCTGTCTGTCTATTTGTCTGTCTATCTGTCTGTCTGTCTGTCTGTCTGTCTGTCTGCCTGTCTCTCTCTCTCTCTCTCTCTCTCTCTCTCTCTCTCTCTCTCTCTCTTTCTCTTTTATTTACCCCTATGTACCCGTAAAGACATTCTCGCAAAACTGGGAATCCAGTAAGCTAATCAAAGTGCACACGCTCACACACTCTCACTAATTCCTTTGTATCTATTTAGCCTGCTCCCTATCTTGCGTGTAATCTCAATCATTCTTTCTCCTTACTCTCTAATTTCTATTCTTTTATCTACTCTTCTCTTTTCTGTTGGGTTTGATCCGTTTAACCTTCTATGTTTCGTAAATTATCGAGAGCGTACTATGGTTCACTGTACAATTTTACTCACAATTACGAGTGTTATATAATCTCTCTCTCTCTCTCTCTCTCTCTCTCTCTCTCTCTCTCTCTCTCTCTCTCTCTCTCTCTCTCTCTGTCTAACGACCTTACAACTCCCTACAGCATTGTTAGTTCAAATTATTGCTTCTTCATGCGTCAATTCTCATGTTCTACCTTCAACCGTATGATAGCACTCACTCAAAAGAAGATCTAGAGAGAGAGAGAGAGAGAGAGAGAGAGAGAGAGAGAGAGAGAGAGAGAGAGAGAGAGAGAGAGAGTGAGAGAGAAGGAATGGGTGAGAGGTCAAAGAGAGATGGTTGAAGAAAGATAAGAAGAAGAGGAGAAAAGTTGCCAAGGGAGAGAGCCTATAACTAAAGACACCAAGGAAGAAACCACGGTCAAAAGGTGAGAACTTTTCCTGACCATTACCCAATGAGCCCGCAAGAGATCAGTGATGTGAAAACCTCTCAGCGTTCATGCACGAGTAAGTCTCAGCTTATCGAGTGAGTAACGAACTCAGTTTGCATAGATTTATCAGTTTCGGTGTATCTACAGCGAGATTAAGACTTTACGATAATGCAAGAGATGCCCTGCCCTGTTAGGCTCAGAGACCGTCCTAGTCGCTTCCTTAAAGCATGAAACATCATGTTTGATAAAAATATTTATACATGACCTCCTATGATTGATGCATCTTTTATAAATCACTGGATGTGAAAGAAATATTTTACGGTTGATATTTCACAAATGACTTGCTCGCTTATAGAGAATCAAAACCAATCTGTCATTGGCCGGAGCAGTATCTCTAGTTTTGCAGTGGATAGCCTCTTCGCATCTGAAGCGCCTGAGAAAACTAAAAAGCGTACTATGCGTATGTAAATCTCGTTTGCTGCTGTAAAAGCATTTCAGAAAGTCGTAGTAGATTTTGTAGTAACCCCCCCCCCCCCACAAGATATTTACTCACTCGCGGTCAAAGGTTAGCAGTCCACGTCAATCAACAAACGGTTTAATGCCTGGAGCTGCTGCAGACCAGGAGAAAATTGAGTTATCGGGGTGAACAGGTGCGCTTTTGCTCAGCCACATTGAAGATTCTATCTGTGAGTGGAAGAAGGCCAGCAAGTGATTGAGGAATCGTTAATTTAGACGTGATGTTAAGATTTTTTGTTTAAAAATTGAAGTGCATGCTTCTGCCACATCAAAGAATGGTGGCGATG
Source organism: Elysia crispata (assembly GCA_033675545.1). Lineage (NCBI taxonomy): Eukaryota > Metazoa > Mollusca > Gastropoda > Plakobranchidae > Elysia > Elysia crispata. The sequence continues at coordinate 1,907,691 of JAWDGP010007412.1, read as the reverse complement.
TATGATTATTAGATTTTCTTAACGAGGGATCGCTTTGACAAAGCGGAATCTAACTCAGATATTTTAATCGGTAAATTCGTAAAATGATTTAAACAAAAGGCAAGCAATAGTTGAGCGAAGAGCAAGAAAAATACTATCGGATAAGGAGGGGGGAAAAGGATGGGAAGGGGGGGGGGGAGAGAGAGAGGAGGGAATGTTCGAACATAAGGCGTGAGTAAAAGTAAATAGATCCATAAGATTAAGAGAAAAGACGCAGGCTGTTATGCATGCAACAACACACAAATCGACGTAAATTGTCGTAAAGAAAATGAAGATGTTGAATACAGAAAAAAGAAGGGCAGGCGAAAAAAAAAAACAAAGGTGAGGAGAAATTCAAGGAGGACCACCTTGTAGATTTATGTTTTCGAGCAAGCAAGTAAGCCTCCCGTGGGGTAGTTAAGGTGTGATGTAAGTCCATTCCCTCCGATGATGTACAGCAACACAAGACGTAGACCAGATTTAATTAGTTCAACTGGTCTGGCCGGAAGGAAGTTACATGGGAACCGTCTCGACCAGACTTCGTTAATATCAGGCCAATTTTCTAGGGATCGAGAGCCCAGTTCAAGGTCTGAAGCTGCTCAGAACTACAGCTTTACTACCAGACTACGAGCAGATAGATTGATAGAGGGAGAGAGAAAGAGGGAGAGAGAGAGGGAGGGAGGGTGGAGAGGAATAGGAAAACAGGCAGACAGAAGAAGGGAGAAAAGAAGGTGAAGGGAAGAAGAGAGATATTCTCATGAAGGATAGGTCCTTATTACTGTCTCTCTCTGTCTCTGTCTCTCTTTTTCTTATGTATTTGTTTTTGTCTTTGCATCATTGTTTCTATATTTCCGTCTTTCGTCCTCTCTCTTGATCTTGTCATTCTTCCTCTTTTTTTTTTCATTCTCTTTTGACGAGTTTGGTTTTTCTGCGGTTTTTTTTTTAATTTTCGCAAACATTGGGATATTAAATTGAATATTAATTTCTTGTCATTTATAATTATTTTCCATAGATAAAAGTGCTATCAAATGTCTCTTAAACTAATTTTAGAAACAGTTTAAAACCTGGTAGTCAGTTAACTCGTTCTGTTCAAGTCTTAAAGATGCTCCATATTTATGCCGCTATTGACAGCATTATACTTTTAAAACAATATTAAAATATACACACCGATGTTTCCTTTTGAGCCGTTTTTCATGTTTCTTGTGAAAGCAGAGACCATGAAATTCGATTCATTTTCAACCGCAAAAATACACGTTTGTTTCTATTTGTCCTGTCTGATAGTAATATTGATATTTTCCACAGAAAACAATAATTTTACATAGGTTCCACATCAGTTTTTTTGTCGCATTGGCTTGTACAGAAGAAGTTAAAGTCAATGCTCGAGAATTATTTTGGTGTTATCAAGTCAATCAAGTTGCGTCCCTAGTTCCTCGGACATAAGATTTGCGAAGAATTAAAAGGAAGAGCGGTTTGATGCTTAACATTTAAAAACAAAATGCAACTTAAAACCTTCATCATAATGTAGAGTTTATGTAAAGACTTATTCATCTCCGCACTATGTTATAACTTTTCTTGTTGTGATGTTCAAGTTTTCTTCACAGAGCAACAACCAGAAAAAAATTCTCGATTGTCTAGAAAAGATCTAACAGTTGCAATCTGTATTTATACTGGTTCAATAAGATAACCCCAAAGGCAGCACTGATTACCTGGGGCGAAGTTCTGTAAGAAATTAAGACAAGAAGGCTTGTTTTTTTTTTTTATTCTTCCATGATTTTTTAATCGAATCCCTCGCCCTTCCTTCCTTCCTCTCTAGTTTTACTTTTAGCCCCTGGTGCCGCTGTTTGGTTTGGGTTGCGTTAATAAATTGAGCAAAAAATAAGACTCCGATCTTTTTATAAGGTACAGGGCGTAAACTACGTGCGTTAGGCCGCTAGAAGTGGGCGGAAAAAAAAGGTAGACAAAATGATAGGAGAAATCCGTTGGCTCTGAGCCCAAATACACAACTGCCTTGTAAAATTAGAAAATTGAGAGGTAATAATCCACACATGTATCGACTAATTAAAAGGGTAAAAAAGGCAAAGTCGGGAAGGTAAGACGTTTTAAGAAAGATGATAGATAAATAATTTTAAAAGGCCATTATCTCTTTAGAAGGACAATGACGTAAAATGTAGAGAGTTGATTAACCTCTGGGATCTTGCGTTGACTTGAAACTAAAATTGCACTAAAAAAGTAATGCTTTTAATAGTCTGCTTTCAATGAGTAGTTTAAAAAAAGGCCCATTTTTGCCTGTTTTTTATCAATATTTTTTAAACTGTTTTTCTTCCTAGTTCCAAACATATGAAACCCCCGAGTCTCATAAGGGCCTATATTTTGCCTTAGTTAAGGGTCGTTGAGAATAGTAACTATTATAATCACAACTCGATTGAGCATAGTAACTTAATACATTTTCTGGCGTTGCACCCGTGTTGGGTATTTGAGAGGTATAAATTGATAAGGAAATTAACCTTGGCTTCAACGCCTAAATTCATATAAATACATTTTTTTTGCATTTTAGTATCTTTCCATTGACTTCTTCGTGTGATTTGGAAGTTTCCACCTGCAATAACTTTGTGGACTCCCTTTTGCTGGTCCCTTTAATAGCAAGAATCATATTCCTCTTTCATTTTTTCTTTTGATTTTTGTGTTGTATTTTTTAAAGTTGTGTTTTCCCATCTAGATTTGCATTTCTGATTTCTTTACATCAATAAATTCTTAAAATTCAAAGCAAAGAGATGGCATTGGAAACCTCCCGTTTTGCATCTAACTCAATATTTTATACCCTCTTCAACTAATTTTAGACTGAAATCTCTTAGTGATTCCTCTATGACATCTATATTATCTACAGTTCAGTAACAGTACAGAGATATTACCAGGAAAACCGAAAACCTGAGGTAAAGTTTTGCAGTACCACTGCATCCTGTTTAGTTTTTTTTAAGACGTCGATTACTTTACCATTTTTTCAATTGCCATCATGGTGATGGTAGGCTTTTCAACCGCGAATTGTCTTGATTCAAAATGGCTCACTCAACCAGGGTCCTCTTTATATTTCTTTAAACGTATGTTTGTATTTGACTTGTATTTTCATGACGCTCTTCATAGTGTTCTAGCAGTTACACTAATCTCCTTGCCAATTCTCGACGCTAAGAAGCGCTTTTTAACGTCAATGGAATTCGTACTAAGGCTTGAGTTCTGTTCTAGAGACCGCAAAATGCGAGGATATTTTGGAGCTGTTCTATGCATTTCGGCCCTTCTCTGAATTTTCGATGAACAATGTCTATTAGCCTTATTAAAGTAAAAATGCTATTTAGAATGTCTCATTATGATCTCGTCCGGGCCTGCTATATCTCTATTTCTTCTTCTTTTTCTTCTTCTTCTTCTTCTTCTTCTTCTTCTTCTTCTTCTTCTTCTTCTTCTTCTTCTTCTTCTTCTTCTTCTTCTTCTTCTTCTTCTTCTTCTTCTTCTTCTTCTTCTTCTTCTTCTTGTCCTTGTTCTTGTTCTTGTTCTTGTTCTTGTTCTTCTTCTTCTTCTTCTTCTGAAAGGTAAATTTGACCGAGTGCCTAGATAGAGACTCAAGATTTATTGAACTTCAAACTCTTTCTTAGATTAGTATTAAGTGAGTTTCTAAAGCAGCTGGTCGATTTAGCGGCACATTAAAATTATCCAGTCCATCAATCTATCGTTCGGTTTACCTCTAGTTATACTTTAATAATGAAGTAGAAGTCGAGGGGATTTTATAAATACATAAATGTTGGATGCAATGGCTTTATTTTGAACCAGGATTTCAGTGAGCACAAAAATAATCCAAAGGTACTATGCCTTCCCTAGAACCATTTGAATAGTAGGAAAATATAGGCTTGAGCACTGAATCAGTTTTTACTTTATCCTCTCTGGTAAACTTAGAAGTGCACTCGAACAGGGGAAATTACATCATTCAAAGGTACTATTGCTAATATAGATGGTCAGAAGTTTTTAACATTGAACTCAGAGAGAAGAGTAGCATAAAATGTCACAAAAAGAAAGAGATATGCTATAACAAATCAGAAATCAGTAAAAGCGGATATCTTTTAATGCCTCTCTTTGTTTAAGAGAAAGCTCATCAGATTCTGATCCAAAGGCGTTTGTGCGATAACATTCCCTTTAAGTCTTCAGAAGGGACAAAGTTGATTTAGTGCTGTTAGATTTCCTTACTTCCATATTGTTGTTCAGATTATTTATGAAAAGACCATAACTTTGGTTTCGTTTAAATCTTAATAAAATAAATGTTCATTTTAAGAACCAAATTCAGGTCATTCAGTTGGCAGGCAAGCCATTCTCGTCTCTATTTCAACTCATACTCTTTGCCTCTATTTATTTAGCTTCTTGGAAGAAACAAATAAGACCCTTTAGCACGCAAAAAGCATTCCCTCTTAACGAATGGGAACGATTTAGATTATGGACAAGCAAGGGGTCGTTTAACTTCTCAAAGAACTATCATGCGCAATAATTATTATTGCATCTCCAATTTGGTAGCTTTAATCCTACATCAGGTTCAAACTTCGAAAGGTTTGAAGTTGTGAAGGAAAAGTTAAAGGACATTTCCAAACTCTCTAGCGCAATAAAGGAAATGACGAGTTCTGTACTTTCCCAATCTGTTTTTAGATTCTTTTAAACGCTAGAAAGCTTTGAATGTTAGCATTAAGGGCATAAAAGTGCACTGCCTTGCAGAATTCTTAGCCACACAGTTATTTAACCCTACATGATAATGAGTGTTTAAAAAATTGTAGATAGACTTAGATTTTATATAATTAATTAACTATTCCTATGGGTAAACCGTAGATTCTTTTAAATTAACTCTTTATTCTATTCATTTCAATTGTTTACTCCCTCTTTCCTATTATTTGTTGCCTTCGTCAAATGAATGTCCACCGGATCTAACTGGCGTTTAGGCACCGTCAGCTGTATTATGTTATGTCATATCAATGACCATACGATAATGCTCTCTTGACACTGTTGTGGCATGCCTGACGTTCTAACTGACAGCTTAGCGGGTTTAAAAGCACAGGACCGTGCAATTCGTACACTTTTATAAAGAGGGAAAAAAGTTCAAAAAATCAAGAGAAGATAAACTGGAAGTAGTAAAATAAAGAAAGAAAGAAGAAATAAACATGAGAAAAAATTAAAGCTCAAAATCTTTTTTTCGTAAAGCTATTCGCTAGGTGGGCAATATACAAACAAATGGTTATATTCAATACAGCCCAATCGGTGTACGTGACAGCTTCAGCTGGTTATTGAAGCGTTACGTCAAAACAACCAATTAAAAGTTGTTGTTTTTTTTCTCGACTCAGGCGACGTGAAAAAGATTGCGGCAATGTTACATTGCTTTGCGTTGTTTCGATGACTCGAGATAACTTTAAGGTCACCTTATTTTATTTGGAATCAACAGACCAAGTTTTCGAGTGACATATTGTAAAAAATCGAGAAAATGTTGCACAATTTACTTTGTTTTGAGCCAATAAATGATATTATAACAAATGATTTTTTACATGAGTTTTTGATGACGACGTGTGCTACGCACATCGCGCCTTGGGCTCGAAGAATAACTCTGGTTTCTTGTTACTCTTTTATCAACGAGACTTAGTTTTAAGCTTTTTAAAATTATAATTAAGTGTATGAGAGATTATCTTCGATCACCTTTGGTTTTTTTAAACTTCTTCTCTCAAGCACTGACACACGAAAACTTTCTTATTATAATTATGTGGTTCATATCTCATTCAGTCATTTGTATATGTAATCTGAATCTACATTTATTTAATAGAAATACTGGTTTACTAAACTTAACTGATTCGAATGTTATGGTTTAAATCGATCAAAATAATTGTTTTTCGGGTTACACATTTCGCTTTTAAAGAGAGAAAAAGGATATGGAGCAATATCTTTGAGACTGCGCTCGCTTGATCAATACGTATATATGTATGATTGGGGACCTGTACCTTTCAAATTTCAAAAGGCTGTTTTCTAGACGAATACATGCTGTTTTCAGTCCACATCATAGTTCTTAACATAAACGTTTAAAAGCTTGTGCACGTAGATCAACATATTGAAGTAAAATTGCAAGCGAAACCTCCAACTTAAAAACTGCCTTTGAATAGAATTGTGAATGCAGTCTTTAAGCGTAATAAAGCAAATGAAAGGCCATATGAAACTTCAATTATTGATTCACCTAGATGAATATGTCATTTGACCCAGAACCTTGGCATTTCCAACCAGGTGTGTGAATATAAACAATTTTCCATGACAGTTTTTCGCTTTTCAATGGTGCAACAAAGGAAAGACCCTTTGTGAGCAACATAGGCACCCCGCAAGGAGACAGTCTTAGCCCCGTATTGTTTTCAGTATATTTAGAGAATGCCCTGAAAGAAGTAAGAACCATCTTGCCACGACCGACCAATAAACTGGAAAAGACTCTACCTACAGAGATTGCATACGCTGACGACGTAGATTTTGTTGGTCTGAATTTCGTCGATACGGAAGAAGTACAAAACACCTTACATAAATACAATCTACTGGTCAATATAGATAAGACAGAGTTTACAACGTTGTCAAGAGCTGGAACAGAGTATAAAAATACAAAAAAAGTTGGAACTCTCATAGGCGACGAAGAAGACGTTGAGAGGAGGAAACGACTATCCAATGCAGCACTGACAAAGCTTCTAAATGTCTGGATCAAAGGAGATAAGATTAAAAGAAAGACCAAGCTGAAATTATACAGGTCGCTCGTAAAATCAATACTTTAAGTCTACAACTGCGGCACCTGGGCACTGACAAAATCTGAAGAAGAAAAATTAAATGCATTTCATCGTAAACAGCTAAGGAAAGTTCTCAACATCAAATACCCCGTTAAAATCACAAATTCATCTCTTTACAACAAGTGCGAGGAACACCCTTTCTATTTATATACTTGAGAACAGGTGGCGCCTTTTCGGGCACATACTTAGAAGAAATATTGAAATACCTGCTAATAAATCAATGAACAGCTATTTCGCCACACACGGAAAAAGTTTCGGGGCCGCTCCTTTAACAACACTACCAGTCGTCCTCAACAAAGACCTATCAAGACTACAAGAAAACACACTACAACTCACAACTAGGGAAGACCTCGAACACCTAAGATGCATCGCCCAGAACAGACAGCAATGGAGAGAACTGTCGACGAGAATCCGAAAAGCTGCCGAAGCGCCCCCGTCGGACGACTGAGACGCGGACGGCTCCTAAGTCAAGTAAGTCAAAGTAAGTCAAGTTTTTCGCTTAGCAAATAGATTTTAAATTGCAAAAGCAAGTAAATTAGTAATAATAATTTGACCGCATATAATTTTCAAGACTGTAACATTTCTTAACTCATCAAGCTTTAAAGTTTTCTATCTTTAGCTCTCACGACTTCATAATGTATTTTTGTAAATTAACTAAAGGTTCTGAAATTCACTTATGTTTTATATATGTGAAACCAATACATTATGTACCATTTTCGAAACATCTCTTCCTCTATTTAGAAGACAAAAATGACCTTTATTGAAAATGAGATTTCACAAATAATTATACTACCAGTAGCCTACGTGGTCAGATCCGATGAGCTCTGTAAAAAAGTAAGAAACATTAGGAGGATGCACGCAGTACTGTTGAGTTTAAGATATATTTTTTTTTCACAAAAACGACGTTTTATGTAATTTTTTTGTCTAACTCCTATGAGCATGTGTTTTTGAACTGTTTAATCATACAGGGATGAAATAAATTCTATCTTTCTTGGCCCATTCCAGAAGAGTGGATGTGGTTTCAAAAAGTATAAAAACAATTTTTGTTATGGGTTTTAACATATTTGTCACAACAAACAACAGATTTTGACAACCCGTTAACATCGAGAGCTTCCTCCGTCAAACTCGCTTTCCCTCCTGGATAATAGAAAGAGAAAAGTCTGGGCTTATGTATTTTTGTTCCTGTTTCGTTTTAAACCATTTTCAACTGACTCAAGTCTGGGGCACTAAACGTGAACTTCCTAAGTGCAAAACGCTATTGCTATCTACCACTAAGTCCAGGGTGCTTTGTCATGCTCAAGTTCATGTTTTGATGAGATTTTAATGTTGGGATACCTTTAGATAAGGACCAATACCTTCCTTCTTCAGCATGTACAATACACCACAAGTTTTCTCTTGGTATTACCCTCTTCGCCTTGTTTTCTAATTTCATTCCGTTTTTTTTTTTTATATTTCAGCAGTTAATTGCCCACTGTTCAGTTTTCCAGACACCCCCCCCCCAAAAAAAAAAAAAAAAAAAAAAAAAAATATGTCTACATCTAGATAAACGGCAAAAACAATGCATTAAGGTTTGTTGAAATAAAATGATATATACGAGTGTTTCAAAACAAGTATTAGATAAAGCAATCCACTTATATTGAATAAAACTTTCATTCTGCCCAACAGAAATTAATACCTTGCAATATTCTAGGAAGAGATCGAACAACATAAGTCAATTATTAAAATTTAGATGATTGAACTATACGCCAGAAAAATATATAAAATCATATGTGAGTCTAGCAAACACTGACACAGATATCAATTCAAGCATATCATCAATAAATTATTCAGTTGCTGGTCAGAACACATCATTGTCATTTCTTTAAGGAATTCGCAGTAAACCTGCAACATAACTGCACATGAAGTTATTGTTAAAAAAGGAAAAATAGGAAAGACTGACTCCATTATAAAAACAGTATAGTTAAATAATTGTTAGTAAAGGTCATCTGGGATGATAGAAGTCATAAAAATAAATTTAAAAAAAACAGTAGAATGCCGTGATCATTAAAAGAAAAAATTAGATATAAAAGGTCTTGGAAAATAGCTTTTCGAGAGCAAAATTGTCAAAATAATTGACTAAGTTACTCAATTTTAAGCTCTAGAAAGAAATACAGGTGTGTAAAATCAAGCGCATATACTTGGGAAATTTTTGCCGAGTGGAGGAAAAAAAATGTACATATATATATATATATATACTCTACAATATAGAAGTTAATCTCAGACCTATATAAAACAGGCTTCTCTCCGACAGGGCCCTGTGGAAAAGACGAGAATCGAACTGGTCGAAATCGAACCCACGAGAGAAATTATTAAAAAAAAGTTTCCAGGCAATATCAGAGGGGGGTGTTTACTGTAGAATCACCAGCTCGCCCTTGTATCACAGGCCTGGTGAATGAAAGAAAAGTTAACACTGCAGGTTAATGCTCAAAGTGGTTTAACATTTTACGCGTATATCAAGTGCGAGGAGAACAGATGAAATGAATATATTTTACATAATAGGAAGAGAAGAGTGTTATATCCCATTGTTTTAATTCAGTTGAAAGAAGGGGAGAGAGAAAGAGAGAGAGATAGAGAAGAAGAAGAAGAAGAAGAAGAAGAAGAAGAAGAAGAAGAAGAAGAAGAAGAAGAAGAAGAACAACAACAACAACAACAACAACAACAACAACAACAACAACAACAACAACAACAAGTTGAAGAAGAAGAAGAAGAAGAAGAAGAAGAAGAAGAAGAAGAAGAAGAAGAAGAAGAAGAAGAAGAAGAAGAAGAAGAAGAAGAAGAAGAAGAAGAAGAAGAAGAGGAAGAAGAAGAAGAAGAGGAAGACAGACAGACAGACGGACTGATAGGAGCAGGGAGAGAGATATTTTAACATGCAAAATAAGAACAAAAACTTGAAGAGCATGTCCTTTGTGGCATCCTTAAAGAGCGAGGGAGAAAAGGAGAAATAAAAAGAAATTCACATGCATATAGATAGGAATGCAGGTAAATAGCCACGGAGACAAAGCGAAAACCAGGCAAAAATAGAAGGCAGAGACACCAAATTAAGACAGTATTTAGGATTTCAAAAAGACGCGTGTGTATCTCTTACAACAAATAAATAGAACACTTTAGATGCGAAAGGCTTATAAATTTAAATACTGCGATACAAAAAAGGGCAGAGTAAACCTGAGTATATCTTGAATTTAACATGTTTTTCATTCCGTATGTCCCAAGTATATCTAATGAAGTATTAAGTGCAAAATGTTTGATATGTTAAGTTTAGGATCAATTTGTTTTCTTTTTGTACTTTAGTACTTCATGGTGAGTACTTATACAATTTTCTTTTGTTTCGTGTTGAGATTGGTCATTAAAGATAATTGGAGAGAGAGAGAGAGAGAGAGAGAGAGAGAGAGAGAGAGAGAGAGAGAGAGAGAGTTAGAGCTGGAGAGGGAGTTATAAGAGGAAGAGAGACCTGAAGCGATAGAGAAAGAGAGGATGGGAGAGGATCAGAAAAGGGAAGAGATAAGCAGACAGGCAGATTGAGACACAGTCACTTTGACAAAAAGACAGACAGATTGAGACACAGTTAGGTTGACAAAAAGACAGACAGACAGATTGAGAACCTCAGCGACTGACAGAGAAGCAGGCAGATATATACACAGACCGAGAATAGTACCATTCACATAAACATTAATTCACCATTAGAGGAAAATAAGCTGCCAATAAACAAAAGGTATATACCACATAGAGGGTAAAGACGTATACTAAATAGATGGAATATATGGACATCGGAATCAATAAATTGAGGATGAGTTTTAAGATGTGAAATTTTAACTAGTACTTTCTATCATGAGGAAAAATCAGTTTTTTGACATTCTGGAATATTTCTTTACCAAGTGCAATAAGCTGGAAGGAAAAGAAATTTAAACAAAAATCACTTTTCAAAAATTATTTTAATTATCATCGAGATAGAGATAGACAGACGGATAGATTGATACACAAACCTAGAAAGGCAGACAGACAGACAGACAGGTAGGCACAGAACAACATCACTCACGTACATAAGCACTGCTTGAAAAAATACAGTGAAAAAAAAAACAACCTACCAGTAGATGAAGAATGCATTCCAATTAGATTGCAAGTATGTATATAAAGATATACATCCCGCTCGCTTTCTTTATTTCCAAATTCCAATACACAACTAAAAAAAAACAAACAACAAAACACAACACCTTTTCTTCCGGCGCCGCTGTAGGTTAGATTACTTGGAAGGGCAATGCTTGGTCATTCTGACCATCTCTTGAAATCGCCTTCTTTTGAGCCGCAAACTGCGCGTGAGTTACCTCGTGTTGATATGCATCTTTTGAAGCGGTCCAGACAGTGTTTGTGTTCTAGACTCATCCATCTGTCACTGTGGCTATCCATCTGCTCGCCGCGGTGTGCTTAAAAAAAAGAAAGAAAGAAAGAAAGAAACTACACTAAAAAAAGAAATAGATAAACACTTCACCTTGAAATCGTTGGTGCTAGTAACGCAATTTAAGATAATTGGGTGAGTAGGCAAAACTGCATTACCATTTTATCATACAAGTCATTACTTTTAATTAAACGTAAAAAAAGTTTAAAATAATATCCCATTATTTTCTATATTGAAATTATTGTGCAAAAAAAAAAAATCAACGTTTTGTGGGTATGTTTTATGGATAGAGGTTTTTCCCTTCAATTTTTACGGGTAATCAAATTATATATTAAAACACAATTTAAAACATACTGTAAATAAAAGTTATAGCCCTCAGTAAAAAGTTCACTATTTTCATGGTTGTTTATTATTTTGGTCTGAGACAAGTCATGTCTTTAAAAATATTTGTATTATCTCCTCTTAAAACCACATAAATCTGCAGTTGCTTATTTCTTTTTTTTTTTTTTTTTTTTTCGAACCGAAACGTATCAAATATGAGTTTGTACCAAAAAAGGTTGTTTCCAGAAAGCTAGTCAGACATAGAAATCGTGTCTCTTATGGCGCTATTGTTAAACGCCGTTTACAAATGATAGTGGTTTTGATAAAGTGAAGCTGCATTGTATATCATAACTCCTCTCTTACTAAAAAAAAGTGAAGAAGACGTCCGTATGCTTTAATATTTCCCTGTATTTGTTGAATATCATATTCGTAACATTTTCTAAAATTTCATTTTGCACACCACTAAAAACTAGTCCTTAACTAGGTACAATAGAACATAATAATTTTTATGGTGCTAGTAATTTAAAGTCGTCATATAAATGCGGTGTTTTGTTTTTTTTTAATTATAATTCTCTTTTAATTTAAGTAAACGACAATACTTTTGCTCTTTTATTTTTGTAGTTTTTTGTTGATGTTTCTTTTTTTCTTTTTTCGTTTGTTACTGATATTTTTTGATAATTTTGTTCTATTGAATTAATACGTCTTTAAAAAAAGAAGTGGGTTTAGTTAAAAAAACAAATACTGTTATTTTTCCTACTACCCTTTCCCAGAACTAAATTTCTAAAAGTATCTCTCAATTGAATACTCGATACGCAATAAGTAAAATGTGTGTTTACTGTTTGTTGCTTGGGTTTTTTTTTCCTTTGGATAATTGATCACATCAACATTTCTACTGAAACCGTTTTGCTTCGCCAAAATAATTATGCCAAAATTAAAAAGCAGGAAAAAAAACAAAGGAAAAAAAAGAATGTGCACAAAAAAGGAAGAAAAAAAAGAGGAACGAAAAGAAGCTAGACAACATGATGAAAGCGTTTCATCAATAAACTTCCATTGGTTCGCTGTTTCTCCAGGTAAACCGGTTACCTCAGTTTATCTTACAAGGATGGCCACATCAGGCCGATGAAAACTTAGACGGGGCGGAGGTTTGGGGGCTTTAGACAGATTCCAGGTCTAAACGAACTTAAATTAAAGGTAAGAACGTTTTACTATGATTCATCCACAGGCCAGAAGATTACGACCTAGCGCTTCAAGTCGCAATTTGTAAGATATGAGTTTAATTAATGTAGGTAATGATGTGCGCGGGCGTCTGTTTCTTGTATATTATTGTTAGATCAAAAGTAATAATTGATTCTTGGTTTTTAAACTAAAGAATAGCTACACAACTATGGAAATAGTGATACGTTCGCGGACTAAGTTGTTAAGAGAGGTTCATAAGTTGATGCTGTATTTTTCAACTGTGGTACACATATGCGAAACGATTTCTCCGTCCTTCTGTAACCCCTTACTTTTTTCATATTAATTTACTTTTCTCTTTTTTATATTAATTTACTTTTGCTCTTGTTTCCTCTCCGTTTTCCGCAGTTACTAAAATAAAATAACTACTTCGTCATCGAAAAAAATAGTGTTAGACCTTAGTTTCGAGGTGTGTGTGTGTGTCTTTTTTTTCTTCATAATCTTCTCAGAGCAAGGTGTTATTATCAGCGGTTTTCTTTTTACCCAGGGTTACGTTTATACAGGGTATCATTCTTTCAGATAAGCACCACATTGCGGTTGCTAATGTTACAATTTCTGGAATAACAACTTGAAAGTTAGGGTGGTACAAAGATGTTGATGATCCGCCTACCGTTTTCTTTATTCTTTTTTTTTTCTCAGGGAATTTGGATTTTAACTTTTTTAGCAGTGCAGATCATCATTCTTTTGTTCCCTTCTGGATAAAAAAAAGCCACGATTACATTAATTTTCTCCTATTAGGAAAAAGAAGCTGCATGGTACCTGCGCGTTTTCGACTATTATTTTTTTTAATTTCCTTCTGGATTTAAAAAAAATTCACGATTACATTTCTCCTGTTAAGAAAAAGAAGTTGCATGGTTCCTGCCCATTTTTTTGTTTTTGTTAGTTTGTTTGTTTTTGGTGGGTTTTTTTTTTAAATATAGCTTTAGGGCATATGTTTAAATTATCATCACTTAATATGTGGGTTTCAATCCACGCTGTCTCCAAATGATTAAGCTAGAGCCGGTTGCTTCTTTCCCATCCTTCACACTTTCATTCTATCTAGGTATATGGATACAAACTAGGTTTAAAATCTATGCAAAACGGCATTGCTTTATCCGTCCTCTTTATCTCTGACTTCTGCTAATAAGGTTGGTAAATAATAATATAAAAATAATAAGGAGAAAGAGGAAGGTGAACCTCGATTCTCGTCATTTTATCCACATTTTAAATCAAACCCCACAGCAAGGAGGCGTAAGCTTTAGATGTAGATTAGTCTAAAGGTGCCAGGTAGGCTGAGACTCATCCAGAGATCCAACGCCAAGCCCCCCAATGGCAAAGCTCACCTCGCGAGACAGGCCAAATAAATTGTTGTAATAAACAAATAGAATAATGGGGTTTTGGCGGGGAAGTAATGGGCGCGCTGACAGGCTGTAGCCAGAAGGCAAGTCTAGAGAGAATCTGAAGGTGAGTCGCTTGGCGTTCTCAGACCTGTTCCTCACAGAATCACACCCACTTTACCTGTTGATTATAGACCCGCCGTCTGCCGAGTAGCGGTAGTCAGACACGCTTTGTCCTGGGGATTCCCTCAAGACCAGAGCTGGTTTCGCCAGACGATCATTTCTTAGAATCGAGTGAAGAAAATAAAATCGAGAAACAATGATATTGAGCACAGAAATGAAAAACATATCTAACAAAAAAAAAGGAGTGGTAATCTACCTTATACATTTGGTTGAGTAGACATAACAATTTGGATGGTTTTCTTTATCTCAAGCAAAAAGATAAAAGAATAGCTAGAGTTAAGCTAAACCTGTGTGTCTGTATAGCAAGCAAGGTCGTTTTGATAAAAATGCATCGATTTTTTTACTATACTCTTGCAAAAAGTTACATGAATAACAAGATAAATGATATTTAATTCATTTCTTCCAAATCTAAATGTTCGCGATAGAAAGCTATTTTCTGAAAACAAGAATCTCAAACTGAAGTAATGGAAGTAATCAACATGATTGATTGACGTAACTATGCATTCAATAATAATGTAAAATGTTTTGCGTTCATTGAAAAGATATTATCTAGAAGAGGATGAAATGATCCAGAAAAAAACTATCACTCTGGTCCCAAAGAAATAGTGGAAGTTTGCCCATTTTCTCATTTGGTACTAGATAAAACATGGGAAACTTATAAAGCACAATATAGTTTGAAAAGCGCGACACTATTAATTCTTATTTTTTTTTTTCAATATCTACTAACATAAGTATGTAATCCTTCACGCTCTCTTTCTTCTAGTCCTTTATTCCTCGATGGCTTTCTCTGCATTTTGAGCCCTTCTTCTTATATTTTTTTCCTGGTATTTCTACACAAGGGAGAAAGCCATTAATTTCTAGTTCTGTATCTTATGCGGCAGTATCCATTAGCGTCATATTACCCGTTTGTCGCCAAAAGGGGAAAACAAAACAGCAAATATACTACTTCATGCACAGAAAGTCAAAAAAAAAAAAAAAAAGGCTTAAATATTTTATGTGAGAAAAACAGAGAAAATCAGAAAAATGCGCCCTATTTGTTGCTGTTTTTTTTTTTTTTAAATATGTTTTTAGGCACAATAATTAGAATTCTGCGAATATGATTGTTTCTGTCGCATTTAAACGGTGGAACATTTTTGTGAGAAAAGAGCGTGCAGTATTACTTAGCACAGCTTGTGTTTCTTGTCTAAAAAGTGACTCTCTGTTTTTCCTTTGCGACGTACATACATTCATTTTTACATGCACAATAAATCGTGTCATTGCTACAAATTATTAGTTTCCATTTCCTTGAATTTTAATCTTAATGCCCGACACCTCCTACAAAATAGTCGTGATGGGGAAACTCCAGGTACGATAATCATGCGTATAATTATCGCATTATGATAAATTAATTATGTCTTTTCATGTGGTTTCAGCTAATCTTGCAATATCTTATATTTCGTGTCTGAAACTAACTGCGGCCCGTGTCCTAGATCAGGAGGTTTGTCAAAATAATAAACAGAGTAAGGGCCTGCTGACTGCCCTCCCAAAGTGTTATTAGTAGCAGAGATTCTCATCACAACCCTGCAGCAGCACTCGCAGTGAGCTCCCTTGGTTCAGGTAGATCTCCTCATGCAGGCAGCAATGAGAATATTATATATATATATATATATATATATATATATATATATATAATTTATGATAACGGCCTCCCACTAGTCTCAGATTCCCTCCCACGGCCATGACAAGTCATTTCATAACGCAGAAACCATCTACATGTATATATTTCTACGTGACCCCACCTTTTTTTTATTCTCAATTGTGACAAACTTTGTTTTCTTTGTTTTTAGTTTGTTTCTTTGCTTGTTTGGTTTGTTTTTTGTTTTTTTGTTTTGTTTTTTTTGGCTGCCGATTCTCTTTTAATGCGCATTCACAGACTTAAAACGATGATCAATATATTAAGCGATATATTGATTAATTTTGACTGAGTAGCAGAATGATTAATTAATATGCACTTAGTTTCCACATGATGCCCGTCCTTTATAAGGTAACCCCTAACCTCTTTAACAAACAAAAAAGCTCTGTTACAAATGAATATGAGACACACAACCTGTCTTTCGCATCCATGAGAATTATATTAACTTTTTCTAGTTCTGAGTGAATGGAACAAAGTTCAACTCAAATTCTATAGTTGAGAAATTTATTTGTTAAAACGATAGAGTTATTTACAGGTAGCTTAACACTCTATAATAGCTAGTATTTTTCTTCTTTTAATCTTCTCTCTTTTTTGCTAACCTGCACAACATCTAAAACGAATAAGAAAGTTTAAATAAACTCATAATGCTCTGCATCCACAGGTTTCATTTTAGATTTACATCTCTGCGGTTTAAGCGACGTCTTTGTTTGTGCGTTTTAATGTGTTTCTTCGCTTTTGAAAATTTTCCTTGTAAATATTTCCAGTAACTTAGATGACCCTAGGCACTTTCCTATTCGTTAAGACAGCTTTGATCTTACACGCATTAATCTTGGGCAGACAAGATAAAGTGAAATGTGGATATGTCAAACACATTTAAAACATAAAGTATAAACAAGAAAACATTTTTTGTAACATGCTAATTGATCTTGGGATAAAACTTGCATAAATATTAATTAAGTTCATAAACATGAAATATTGAAAACTATAAATTACTTTACTCTAACTATTTATCTTTTTCAAAGGAGAAAAAAACATCCCTGATTTTACACAACAGCAATACCACCTACACCGTTTCATTAATACTATTACTACCACCGCCACTACTCTACTATTACTACTTCTACTACTACTGCTGCTGCTGCTGCTGCTGCTGCTGCTGCTGCTGCTGCTGCTGCTACTACTACTACTACTACTACTACTACTACTACTACTACTACTACTACTACTACTACTACTACTACTACTACTACTATTACTACTATCAAAGATTTTTAAAGAAAAGATATTTTGTTTGAGGTTTTTTTTTTTCTTTTCATTTATTATGAACATTCTTTTAGTTACTGTCCTTGTCACTACTTTTGTCTTGGGCTTTACAATAAAAAAAAATTACAAATAAACATTGCTTTTTCGGTATTTCTTTCCGTTTATCAGAGTCAATTTTTCTACCACCAAACACAAAGCAGATCTTTCAAAAAAATCATAAGATTTTTTATTGCCTTTGTTTTGAATTTTTTTTTTTCAAAGCAGGATATCTTAATAAACCAGTAAATAAGCAGAGGACGTTTGTTACCTTTAAAGTAAAATGTCTTATTTGCAGTTGCAGCTATGCACAATATGTTGATTAAATCTGAAATTATTGTGTTGATTTCAGTGATAATAATAATAATAATAATAATAATAATAATAATAATAATAATAATAATAATAATAATAATAATAATAATAATAATAATGATAATAATAATAATAACAAGAAGAAGAAGAAGAAGAAGAAGAAGAAGAAGAAGAAGAAGAAGAAGAAGAAGAAGAAGAAGAAGAAGAAGAAGAAGAAGAAGAACAAGAACAAGAACAAGAACAAGAACAAGAACAAGAAGAACAAGAAGAAGAAGAAGAAGAAGAAGAAGAAGAAGAAGAAGAAGAAGAAGAAGAAGAAGAAGAAGAAGAAGAAGAAGAAGAAGAAGAAGAAGAAGAAGAAGAAGAAAAAGAAGAAGAAGAAGAAGAAGAAGAAGAAGAAGAAGAAGAATAAGAATAATAATAATAATAATAATAATAATAATAATAATAATAATAATAATAATAATAATAATAATAATAATAATAATAATAATAATAATAATAATAATAATAATAATAATAATAATAATAATAATAATAATAATAATAATAATAATAATAATAATAATAATAATAATAATAATAATAATAATAATAATAATAATAATAATAGTAATAGTAATAATAATAATAATAATAATAATAATAATAATAATAATAATAATAATAAGAAGAAGAAGAAGAAGAAGAAGAAGAAGAAGAAGAAGAAGAAGAAGAAGAAGAAGAAGAAGAAGAAGAAGAAGAAGAAGAAGAAGAAGAAGAAGAAGAAGAAGAAGAAGAAGAAGAAGAAGAAGAAGAAGAAGAAGAAGAAGAAGAAGAAAAGAAGAAAAGAAGAAGAAGAAGAAGAAGAAGAAGAAGAAGAAGAAGAAGAAGAAGAAGAAGAAGAAGAAGAAGAAGAAGAAGAAGAAGAAGAAGAAGAAGAAGAAGAAGAAGAAGAAGAAGAAGAAGAAGAAGAAGAAGAAGAAGAAGAAGAAGAACAAGAACAAGAACAAGAACAAGAACAAGAACAAGAAAAACAAGAAAAATAAGAACAAGAACAAGAAGACGAAGAAGAACAAGAACAAGAAAAAGAAGAAGAGCAAAAACAAAATCCTTTTTGTGAAAAGCTTTTTAACGCATGCACTTCTGTGGAAAAAAAAATACTTTTAGTGGCCTATTTGTAATGAATGTAATTTATGCCAGTCAAAATATTCTTAAAATAAAAGGTTATCAAATTTATAAAATATGACTGTCAGTTTAGAAGCATATAACAACATGACAAACGTAATTTTGTAACAAGAATGAAATTTAATTCAAGGTTGTGATACTCTTCATCTTTTCAGCGGCTCTGCTGATGAGAGAGCATTTTATTTCTGGAAGCTAGTTGAATTTCACATAACGCTGCACAATTCTATAAAAGGATGGGAAAAAATAATTAAAAAAAAAATTCTTTAACATTTTTCACTTATGGGTCTAAGTGTCTTCCTTTTTTTTTTTTCTTTTTTTTTTTTTTTTGCTTGCATTTAACTGAAACTGTGTTGGCCCACGCTTGAACAGCAATATTTGAAAGAAAGAAGCAGACCAATGTTGAGGAAAACAAAGTAAATATTTATCTAAATACTCACAAAATGAACAGTTTCGGATATATTTGATTCTAGGATGATTTTTAAACAAGTCGTGTTTTTTTTTTTTCAGTTTTGATGGGTGATAGATTGTTGTGATGAGTGATGGATACTCATTTTCAAGCTCCACTACAATACAGATGAGGCTTTTGGTAGAAAAAACAAGACCTTCTTTGCAACCACTGTACTATTTAGAAAATAAAAAAAAATCATTCTTTCAACTCAGCAGAGCTATTTGATAAACTACTTTGACAGGCTTCACAGATTGTAAATTAAATTTTTTGGTTATAAAGCCAGTAAAATAAATTGCAACATTTCTTGGATCTTCTCTTAGATATCCTGGCAGGAGATGCTTGATGCAACACTATTGGAGGGGACTTGCGTTACATACTTTTCTTTGCATTTTCAAATGAAGAGAGATAAAGATAAATTTTGTCAACTCTGATGCTAACATAAACTTTAAATTAAATTTCATATAGGTCCTGATTATGTTGCGAGGATATTTGGTTCTCTTCAACTTTAATACTAGAGGACTGAAGATTTTTTTCTGTTAATTTTGATGTGATGAGATGGTTATACGCAACATAGTATTTTCTTAAATCAAGGCATGTAATGTGTTCTTTTGTCTACATTTAAAAATTTTAAAATGATTTTTGGTTTTTGAACCCAGATCTGCAACAAAAGAATCACAATAAGACCAATATTGTAAAGCTGGTCAAATCAATCAAGCAATAAAGGTTTCAAAACAATAGAATCAATAGACCCATGTGAAAGAACATAGTTTACCCAACTGAGTGACTTCAGTTCACCTTTAAATCTGACTCCATAAAAACATTGGCATGATTTGTAAGGAAATTTAACTCCCTACAAATTCCCAAATCTTTTAAGCTTTCTAGCTCAACTTTAACAAGAAGCTTTACAAAGCACCCTCTTTTAAAGAAATATCATTAAACAATGAAGTACATATTGCAATTCATAACCTGCAGGTAAATATTTTTTTAATATAATATCTGTAGAAGATTTTCAGTTAGACCAATATATACATATATATATATATATATATATATATATATATATATATGTGTGTGTGTGTGTGTGTGTGTTTCTCATACTTTAAATTTTTCCCAAGGTGCAAACCGAATTGTGAAAAGAAAAGCTTTTGTAAAAGTTTATAACATTTCCTGTTGTTACTGTTCTATTACTATCAGACCACCTTCTGGCCCTCCTCCTTCATCTCCCTTTTTATTTATTTTGTGTGTGTGTGTGTGTGTGTTAATTGGTCAAATCTGTTAGATAATAAAGTCTGATCTGAAAATGTAAATGAAAGAGATTTTCTGAGCTTCTCAAGCATAAAAGTTCTTATGTGGTCTTTGATTGGCTCTGTCCTCTTTGTCACAATGTTCTCGGACTTATTAAGAGATTGTATCTTTCAAGTTTTAACTTTTTTTTTCTCCAAAATGCTTGCTCTCCAATGGTGCGTTAGAGTCTGACAAAGCAGTGTCATCTAGTTGGATGTTTGCTGAAGAAAAAAATAGTAAAAGGAAATTTTATGGAAAATCATGATGTATTTAATGTCTTTTTTTTTCCACATGTATAAGTCAAAAAGATTTTAAAAAGTGATCTAATTTTTCTACCAGTAATCATAAATGGAAATCCTTGAACTTATGACACTAAGGGGGATTCTTAAAGGGCAAGCTCAAGATAACATAAAAAAACAAGGAGATAGAAAAAAAATTGAAAGGAGGCGAAGAAAAGCGCCAGTTAAATTAGATTTCGGTCGACAAACACCACACCACACAAATGTTCAAAGAAATCAAAAAGATGACACAGAAAAGATCGACCGCCAGTGGATGTATAAGTTAAAAAGGCGGAGAGGTTTTGTTTGCAACGGACACAATAATGAACAGACGGACAGAATGTGTCGATGAACCTTTCGCTAATTCCAGACCAGATTATATACAGTTTTTACAGTATCCTGAAAATACTCAAATGAGAGATTGAATAAGCTTTTCAAAGAATGAGTAAGGGAAAAACAGTAAGATTAGACGATGTAATGACAGAGGTTCCTCAAGCACGGTGGGAGTTTGGTGTCAAAGTACTTAGATAGCTCTACAATGAAATGGACGGACTAGCTCGCACTCGGAAAGATTTCCGAACATGACTGTCTTAATGCACTACCCAGGAAACTTTGAGCAGCTAAGAGTTCAGACTATAGAACTATCAGCCTCATGTGATCTGCCCTTAAACTGCTTCTCACATGATCATAGATTAAATTTCTAGCAAGATCAATTTCAACGTCGTACTAATGCAAGCTGGGTTTAGAAAAGATTGCGGCACAAGAGAAGGGATATTCAATCTTAGACTCATTGTAGGAAAGTATATTGAAAGCACAAAGATGCTTATGCCTACTTTAAAGGCTATTTAAAAGCTTTCGATACAGTAAAACACTCTGAGCTTAACCAGTGCCTAAGAACGACAGACGGTGACCAGAACAACATTGGTTTGATTTCAAGTCTGTTTTGGCAATAATCCATAAAGATATGAATTGACAATAACATCTCAGACCCTCTAGATCAAGGGGTACGATAGGATTGTGTTTTCTTTCCTGTATTATTCAAATAACACATTTTCTGAATGTTGAATATATTCCTGGTCTTATGATTGGAGAGAATAATTTCAACAATTTTCGTTACGTTGATGGCACTGTTCTACCAGATAAATATGAGACGAAGTCTCTCAAGAAATTTTGGATAGTATAATTTTTTTTTAATCATGTTTTGGATCAGCATTAACCCCCCCCCGACAAAAACGACGAGAACAACAATAACAACAACAACAACAACAACAACAACAACAACAACAACA
The DNA here is from genome assembly GCA_033675545.1 of Elysia crispata. Taxonomy (NCBI): domain Eukaryota; kingdom Metazoa; phylum Mollusca; class Gastropoda; family Plakobranchidae; genus Elysia; species Elysia crispata. The sequence goes on along the minus strand of JAWDGP010007412.1, from coordinate 1,885,615 downwards.
ACAACAACAACATTAGCATTAGCGATAGCAATAACATTAACAATAGCAGCAGCAAAAACAAATATATAAATGATTTAACGATGAAAAAAAAAAAAGAACACCGCCAAGATTTCTGGCCCTGGTACGCTAAAATATTGGTGTACTTTATTACAATCTTGGCGTACTTTTTGACACGCATAAATTGTAGTGCCAGATAGATTAGACAGAAAGCACTGTTGCTGTTACTTTTTTGCGCTTGGGGGAAAAATTATGACTTTCATATTGAATTCATCGTCATCAGGTAAAGGTCACTAATAGCCAAATCTCTTCGTTATCAAAGTAGCTAAATGGCTTAATAGTATGGCATTGAAATATAAATGCCTCACGCTTGACTTGCAAGAGTATTTTAGAACAGATCGTCATCAAATTGGGTGACCAAAATTCACTGCAGCAATATTCGTAATATTTTGTTACCACATATTTATTTTGTTATCGGTACTTCAGTCTGATTGATAACTTTCCCTTGAAATTTAACTAAAATAAAATATTTTACCGCTGAATGCCATTAGTCTCTAATTTATAAAACACTTTCTCGCATGCTGACTATTATAGCATTGTGATACTTATTTCCTCTTATGACAGTACTATCTTCCTTCCTCTCCCAGTCTGTCTAACATTTTCAGCCTCTCAAACTGTCTTAACCATTTTCACTTTTTTTCCGCTGCCTCATTATTCCAACTTATATTTCTTCGTGATCAATACCATGGGTGATTTCCCTCTGTCAGGTGGGTTTCATGCGTTAGAACGACCTTTCTTCCCAAGGTGCCATGGTGTCTAGCTCCAGTCTATCCAGGTGTAATTTGTAACAAAAACATTATTGTCGGAAAAGACACTTTACAAAATAATTATAACTTGCAACAGAACGGTGATTGGCTAGATCGACCTGAATTAAGATGCCTTCCGCATGGCCTCTCCCAGCGGGAAGTGTGTTTACGGGAATCAGTGATCGGTGCTGGAACCACTTATCCGGGCTCTACAATATTGATCTTTAAGAAACACAAGTAATGATTTCTAGAGGGAAGGAAAGATTTAAGCAAATTTAGGCGCCTTGTATTTTTCAACTCGCACAAAGAAGCAAATCTTCAAAGCTGCCTGGAATTTTGAGAGCATAAAAGAATCTGCGAGAGGCATTGATCTCTTGAAGCGGGGATTGGTCCCAAGAATGGCGAACTCTTGGAATAAACGAAAAAAAATAGGTGAATGCCGATTTCAAGCAGAATTTATGATAAGGTAAAGAAGTAAATATCTTCCCCATTCCAGCATAAACTTATTGGTGGTAAATAATTATGGTGATGACCTAGACAGCCGCACCGAAGACGCCGGTGATGAAGACAATAAAAACGATAGTAGTTGGGATAACTTTATTATGGTAAGAACAAAAATTCTATTATCAACATTATTAGTGGTGGTCGTATTGATAATGATCAAGATGATGATGATGGTGATGATTATCCTAAATATTGAGATATTGTGTTGATGTTGGTGGTGTGGATGAACGGATGCTGCTGCTGATTTGTTACTGCTGCTGGCGATGACACTGATGAGTAGCAGAGGGAAAAAAAAGAGGAGATAATGTAGTGGAGGACATGCAGGGCATGGAGAAGCTTCATAATTCTCTGTGAAATTAATGTATAATGATTTTTTGAAAAAGGAAAAACACTTTTTATTTTTTGTGTAAATTGAAGAAAAAGATTAAATTAAGAAAGGCAAGAAATAATGTCAGTAGTAGTAGTAGTAGTAGTAGTAGTAGTAGTAGTAGTAGTAGTAGTAGTAGTAGTAGTAGTAGTAGTAGTAGTAGTAGTAGTAGTAGTAGTAGTAGTAGTAGTAGTAGTAGTAGTAGTAGTAGTAGTAGTTGTAGTAGTAGTAGTTGTAGCAGCAGCAGCAGCAGCAGCAGCAGTAGTAGTAGTAGTAGTAGTAGTAGTAGTAGTAGTAGTAGTAGTAGTAGTAGTAGTAGTAATAGTAGTAGAAGTAGTAGTAGTAGTAGTAGTAGTAGTAGTAGTAGTAGTAGTAGTAGTAGTAGTAGTAGTAGTAGTAGTAGTAGTAGTAGTAGTAGTAGTGGTAACATCATGTTTGTTCCATCCTTACTTTACCCTACATCTATCGGTATTTTTTGTTGTAGCTTTTAAGAAAAAGAAGTGTTTATTCTCTGACGTTTATGAACGATTTTGAATTAAAAAAAAAATTTAATAAAAGCCACGAGTGCTACCTTATTATTGATTTAACTGCTTAAAGCTTTATGCAATCGCAAGACACATATTCTCAGCACCCGTTACTTTCATTATCATCCAACCTTGCCACAAGTCCAGAACTAGAGACGTTTGTATCATTTTAATCAAGTGTAACTGGGCCCATCAGAGGTATACTTTCATGCAAACTAGATACCCAGCAGTGAAGAAACGATATTTGAGTATTTAGATCTAGTTCAATTTTTTTAATAATTATTCCATCATATCAGGCCTATTACATGAAATTAGATCTAGATCTAGATCTAAATCTATCAGTTTTATGATGATGCTTTGGCCTTTGCAGAGATCTAGAGTAAAAAAATATTTAAATCCGACATAGGTCTAGATTCTAGATTTCAAATGGAATTAAGTGGCCTAAAAACAATTTGAATTCATTTATGTTTCAAATAGGGAAACGCTTAAGTCCAGATTCTTTTACTAAGTTACTTTGTGAATGGTAGCCTAAATATATCTGAAATAAATTGCATTCATGATGTTTGAAATTGAGTCGGATTGTAAAATTTTACAGATTAATGTGTACATTTTCAACATCGCTGAATTCAATTTTGAAATCAGATTTTAAATTGCTTTGAATTCAGTGTCTCTTTAAAAATGCAGTATAAAACATTAATATACATTGTACGTCTAGAAGTGTCATGGGGGACGCCAAATTCGGCAGATTCGAGGACAAACAATGTACGTAGGCTAGGCAGATCCTAATGATGGGTTGGGGATAGTCAAGGCATAGCACATTTTATTGCGTCAAGCAAACAAAAAATGACTTTCACTATATTTTAGTAATAAAATAATATATGAAAGAATTTGATTTTAGTTTAATCTGTAACGTTCAAAAGCAAATCTATGTTTTTAAGGAGACTCCTGAATTTTGTGCTTGTAGACAATGATAAAATTTTGTAGAAAATATATAGGGTGAATTTAATCTGTTTACAGTTTACTTTACTTGTAGAGAATATAAGAAAAGTCTATTATTTAGTCTCAAAAAGCTATCCAAATATATTTTCTAATGAACAAGGCATAATATGAGCTAACAAATGCAAATTTATTCAATTATGACCACAATTAATGGTACAATCAAGTACTTAAAAAAATGTTAGATTTTTTCGTAATTTCATGAATTCCTAAGACTTTTTAGTAGTCCTTAGCCACAATTTGGGACCTTATATACTCCATTACTCTTACTCGGAGAGTTAGAGGGTTTTAGTAAAAGAATAAATCATTATCACTATCTCATATATAATGAAGTAATAATGATAATGGTATAATTTTAAGATTGTATTTCTAGTCTCTGTGAAAGTTATGACTAAGGTAACAGTACTGATGATGATAATAAACTATTACATTGAGCCTGCCCTATGATACATTGTAATGAGCAATTTCTGGAATATTCGGCAGGTAGTTTACCCTTTTTCTTCAAAATTTGATGTCATTTAGCCATGCGTGAGACTCCACTTTCAAACTGTGAAAGGGAATTTATTTTGAACTTCATTGCACAGCAAAAGGTACATACAAATTTTTTTTCATTGTCGCAGATTTTAGTTATATCTATCATTATGAAAAGGAAGACTGAGTTTTTCAATACTATTATCAGTGTTACAGAAGTGATCAATACAGTTTCTGTTAATCAATATTTAAAGAGTGTTTGATAGTTTGACTTAAACTTAAAGAAATGTAGTTAATCCAAGCTTTCTGCATCTTTATGAAAGAGAAAGTCATTCTCTTCTTAGTTTCTTACAGATTATAACCTCTCATGTTTTGCTTATTCATTATACAAATACAAGCTATTTTTATTTCCACAATGACATGAGTATGCTTGTATGTTATTTTTAGGGGTAGAAATGAAATTTATTTCAATATATTTCACTTATCATTTTCAGAGGTTAGATGGTAGAAATGCATATGATTATCGAGACTTGCGCATTGCATTTGGTGTGAGCCTTGGTTGTTGTCATGTGGAACTAGGCAAAACTAGGTAAAAATGTGTGTGAACTAAAGAATAAATACAGGATATGTTAAACTTTTATTAAGCAGTAGATGCGGAGCATCTGGGGTAAACTGGGGAAATTCAATTAAGCTCACATAAAAAAAATACTTTGCAAGATGTTTGAATTCAGTTAGATAAGTAAATCAAGCTGAGAACAAAGATTTCTCTGTTTTAATGAGACCTGTTATTTTATTAACTCTTTATTGCATCTAAGGCTGAACAGCTAGATTTCCAATTTTTTTTTTTTTTTATATTGTGTGCTCTAAATATAGTCATTGGTTATGTTTGTATGATAAAAAAGTGTTAAAATTATTCATCTCTATGGAAGCAGTTAAGAATTTCCCATTTATCTTCAGGGTCCTTGCCCAGGTATCTTGTGAGGTCGGTGAGCCAAAACAGACTCGTCCACATGATGGAGTGCTCTATGTCAATGTTGAATTATCTCCAATGGCATGCCCTTCTTTTGAACAGGGAAGGTAGTAAACATGCTCCTTTCACACTTTATCCTTTTCTAGAGTAAGGCTATAGGCAACATAATTGAGGAGATTGATTTTTTGGTTGGTTTTTTTTTTTTTTTTTGCTGTTTAGACTCATTTTTTTTAAAGCATTTTTTCGCTTATATATAAAAAGCACAAAACATAGACGGCAATTCCTGATGAATTGCATATAGCTCAAGTCCAAAGATCAATTAAAAGGCAGGGGTGACTAAAATTTTGTGATAAGTATAATGAAAACCACCATATTCAAACTTGAACTGAAAGATATTAAACATAATTATAAGCAAGTGTTTTAAATATGTAAAAAAAAAAAATGAATAGAAAAAAAAAAACATTTTATGAAAAATACAAATAAGTAAGTCTTCTTGGTAATTATATTTTTACAAATGTGCTTATTGTTGGTATTGCAATTGATGTTCTGATTATCAAGCATGATTTAAAAGGAGATTTTATTTTCAAATGAAGGAATGAATTAAACTCAAAGACATTTTTCAAAAATATGCTAACTGTTTTGATTGGTCTCTCAGTTTTTATTAGTTTCATTCTCATACAAAATGTAGCTTAAGATTCTTTCAGGAGGTTAATTCTATTCAGCTTCATTTTCTTTGTTTCACTGATAAATATGTCTTATATTTAAATTATGGTCTTGGATATTGCAACGCGTGCCCTACATTTTATCTTATTTAATTCTTTGAATTCTTCGAGCTTCAGCTTATAACGGGAAGAAACTGGAGAAATATGTACTTTATTAACCTGCACACTCCCATTTCATGACGTAACCTTGATATTCTTCTTCTTTTTATTATTATAATTTTATTATTATTATTATTATTATTATTGTTATAAGTATTACTATCATTATTATTACTACTAATATTATTATTATTGGTAATAATAGTAGTATTTAATACAGTAGTAGGAAATATCTGTGGATATAGAAAATTTTCTTCTACCTATGAAGTTATGTCTGCAGGGGATAAGTTTCTTTTCTTCGGCAGATTTAAAAAAAAAATTTTTTTTAAGAGCAGTTGTTTTTTTTTTTTTGCCATCATATGAACAGATAGTTTTAAGAATTTTTTTTTGTCCATTACTGTTAGGCAGTCAGAGGAAGGGATTGAGTTATCTAGGTTGATGGAGAGATGCTTGAAAGAATCTCGATGCCTGGACATGGAATCGCTCTGCATTGTGTCTGGGGAGAAGGTGAGAAAACATGCATTTTGGTTCCCCCAATGATAAAAAAAGACTACATGAAATCATTTTAATACTTTGATATAGAAAAACTGGAAGTTACTCTACTTAAATTTCTTAAAGTTTAATTTTGCATTTTTCAACTTGTTTGCATCTGTTGTAAGATAATATTCCGCATCACACTATTGACAATGTTAACATTATAGCCTTTTATCACCTTCCAGGACAAGACAACATCAACCTACTCAATAAAGAAACTCACTGGATTCATACGCTAGAAACATTAGAACCAAAAGGCATAAATATCAATGAACAGATATCATTTCCTGTATCTTTACTTCACACATAAAGTACACTTTCAGCTTTTACTAGATTTTATAAATAATTGTGGAGCCAGAGTCAGATTGCTCCCCTCATTATTATTCATATTGTTGTTATTAAAGCGCTATTTGTATAAAGTTCAAGAGAGAAGAAGAGAGGCTATGTGAGAAAGAACGTTCTACGAAAATTGGTCTATAATTTGAAGTGAAAAAGGAAATTAAAGAATAGATGCATGAAAAAATTTGATCTTTGAACGGAACTTAAGTTTTCAACAAAAAGAAATCACATTCCCTATTATTTGTAATGTCACTAGTCTATACTGATGAAGCCAGTTTTTAGGCGAAATGTTTAAATGTAATTTTGAATTTCGTACTCTTTGTCCATATAAGGCTAAGTTGGGTGATTGTTTACACCTTAAGATAAACTGCAGTATTTGTTTGATTGAATCATCAATGTGAGATAGGTTTTTTTTCCAATGTATCAAATTAGTTAGCTTTGTTTAGAGAGATAGACGATATATAATTTGTTGTGAAATCATGGTGTAAAACATTGAAAAAAAAATTTTGAGCAGTTGTAGCAGTTGAGATAACTAGAGTAGGCAATATCAATCCAGTCAATAGGCCCTAAGAACACTATTATGGCATTTGGGCCTTTAGATTTTGTGTCTTACAATCTATGTTTAGAGTATGGTTATGTATTTGTTATTGTTTTCTCAATCTTGTTTTTCTCCTTAACAGGCATGGCATGTGAGAGTCGATATCCATGTATTAAATCATGAAGGAAACATCCTTGACTGTGCCAGCATTGCAGCCATCTCAGCCTTAGCTCACTTCAGGTCTTTAAATTTATTAATGCTATGAATGGTTCTAGAATGTTTTTTTTTTTTATGGTTCAAAAGTGTCTTATAAAAAAAGTAAGGGTAATCGAGCATCCTCTTTATCATCATTTGTTTTGGGCACATTATTTGTTACCTAATGGGATAAATTTCTTCTTAACATTTTTACAATATAATGTATTGCACATTTTGTTGTTGTTGTTTTTTTTCTTTCAATGTAGACTGATATTTAAAAATGAAACAAGTGTAGGAATATAAGAGAAACTAGCTCATGTTTCCATCTTATGTTTTAGACGCCCTGATGTCAGTGTTCATGGAGAGGAAATCACAATTGTAAGTTGCAAAATGAACTACATATATGTGGAGGATTACATTACAATGATTGTAATAAAGAAATTTGTTTTAGAAGTTTCATCTGAACGCATCCTCTAATTGTGCTTTCAAATCAAAATTGCTTACCATTTTAAGCCACTGACTTTTTTTCATTTTGTGAATAAAGAGAGATGAAGCTTATTAATTTAATGCATTTTAAACAGTTTAAGAAATCTCATTTACACAGGTAAGTATTTCATAAATAAGTCATTTTATGTTGGCGAAAGCTGACAAAAAAGATTTACTAGCTTAAACATTCAATTTTGTAGATTCTGTCATAGTAAAACTTTGTTTCCAAAGCTAGAAAAAAACCTACAGAGGAATATTTTTAAAAAGCAAAAAATGTGGAAGAATTTTTTCATGCTTTCCCATCTACCAATATATTTTAGAAGTTGTGAATGATTCATAAACTTTGGTTTTAGTTCTCCTTTTAGGTTGCGGAAGCTAGAGTGAAATTTATGTACATAAACTCATTTTAAATTTCTGTATAAGCCTAATATATTCACTTCAACAATGTATGAACTTAAATGTTTTAAAAGTTTTTTGAGATTGCATATTTTTGTGGTTTTTATTTTTTTTTTTTTTTAATTGCTAATAATTTTGTTTCTTCAGCACACTTTGGAGGACAGAAATCCTGTGCCCCTCAGCTTGCACCACATGCCGCTTTTAGTCTCTTTTGCATTTTTTTCACAAGGGTTAGTACTATAATGATGTGAAATCACAAACTTGAAGACAAGGTTTGTCTATTTTTGACGTTACTGTCGTAACTGGTCTTATGTAAAGGATTTAATTATACATGTATAACTTCAATGTATTTGTTTTGGATAAAAACAGTTTTATGGTTTCCTTTAAGATTCCTCATATATATATATATATATATATATTTTTATATATATATAATTACTATTTCTTTATTATTTAAAATGCACAGTGGCATAAAAACCATCATGAATGAAGAAAAAGTCCCAGTCTGTTTCTTTTCAAAATGTGATCAATACACGAGACTTTTGATATGCTTGTTTAGCTATACTTGGCAGCAGATAATTGCATCAATTAATGAAATGGCTTGCTCTTTAGTCTAGGCTATTTTGACTATTCATCATCCCAATCTCATGTAGCTTTTAGTTCATCTGTCACTTGTCTTACATATGTCCACTTTGTTACTCAATCCGACATCTTTTTTAGCTGTTTTCCCCTGATGCTTTTTTCCTTTGATCCTCCCAGTTTCTCTCTTCTCATCACATGGTCAAAAAAGGTAGCCTTGTGTATTCCATTATGATGAGTGATCTTTTTGTGTTTATTACTCATAACATGTTTGATTTCTTTGCAGTCCATGAGATTTGTAACTTTTTCCATAGGAACCACATTTTTGTTGCCGCTAGTTCTTTTTTTTTTTTTTTTTTGTAGCTCTTTTGAACGTGTCCAGGCCTGGCATTCATACATTACAATGGGTTCAATATAGCACTACAGGGCTCTGGATGAAGACATACCTGAAAACTCCTTTATTCTTGCGCTACCCTCTGTACATTTCAGTGTTGTTGTGTCCATCCTTTGATATTAAAGTACCCAAGTATTTGAATTTATTCCCTTTGATTGAAAAAGATTTTGATCTGTGGACACTCATTCTTTCCACTGACAATGATTGCTTCTGTCTTTTTGCTGTTCAATTCCAATCCTTTCAACTTTCTTCTTCAACAATGTCTAATAATCGCTGCAAGCCTTTTGTATTTTCTGCAATGTCATCAAGTTGTTTATGTTGTGCCCTCCTATTTTAAGTCCTAGGTATCCTTCTAGGTTTTGCAGATTATTCCACTGTAAAGAGAGAAAAGTGTTGGGAAGTTATAAGTTTCTCCTTTTCTAATCATAGAGCTTAATACAAGAAACAGGTCTTATGTTAAGTTGAAAGGAAATTCTCACAAGTTTGATTCCCACACCTTGTTTGAGAAGCTAAAAAGGTCTGAGAACATTTTAGGATGTATGGATTCATTTTAGCGATTAAATATGTACAAACGAATGTCATTTTCTCAGCAATAACATTGATATAAGCTCAAGAAAAAAATCCTACAACACAGTTATTTTTAATTTTATTTTTTTTTTTCTTGTTATCATTTGTCACTGCATCACAAATGACCCAAAATTTTACATACTCTGAACACAGCAATCTGTTTCTCTTTTCACATGTCTTCTAGCAAGTTTATGCTGGTCGACCCATCATCTAAAGAAGAGAAAGTGATGGAGGGAAAGATGGTCGTGGGCATGAATAAACACAGAGAGCTGTGTACTTTACAGGTCACAGGACAAATGCTACTTCTTAAGGAACAGGTGCAAACTGAGATTTATTATAAGTTTGTTTCCAGCCGTTAACTTTTTTAGGTGTTGTAGGAGGATATTTCAGGATGTATGGGCATTTTTTTTTCTTTTTTCATAATTATTTAGTGGGATGAAACAGTGATGACTTTTGCATTTCGCATTAGAGTGTTGTGGGATTTAATTGTGGCACATAGAATGCTTTGCATTATGTTCTCAGGAAAGAGCCTGTACAATTTTTATCATCATGATGAATGCTCACTTTTCACAGGGTGTAAAGAATTACTTTTGATATTTTATGTCCCTTTACATCTATTTGCTGCATGTTCTGAAGATTAGATTCCAGTAGTCAACTCATGATAGAGCAGTTAAACAGAGCTCAAGTAAACATACAGCATGAATTAACTCTAGATGAGTAACCATATTAAAAACACTTTTTAATCATGCTTACCGTTGTGAAGTAAACCAGCTATAACAAAAAAATTTGAACAAACTGAATCTCTGAAGCTTGCTGTTATCTTTGCATCCCCTGAATACGATCTTTAGTGCCCACAATATTGTAAGATTTTCATAGGTTCTCAACCATTTTAGAAAAAAAAAATCTCAGGAATAGACAATCATTTATCACTTTAACAGGTGCAAGTTATTATCGAGTGCATTTTAAATGTTAATGCTGAAAATCTAAAATCTCTTCTTACACTTAAGATTGAAAGCAGAATTCATACGATTGTGCACCCTTTGCTTGAAATGCAGGAGAAAATGCACCAATGTATGATACCTTGAGCAATGACAATGCTTAAAGATATATGCATAACTCTTTGTTAAACTCATGAAAATTTTGCTCAGTGTTTGATGTATATTCTACCCAATTTTGTTATGCAGTTATTTTTTCGATTAAATACTTTGTATACTTAAAATTTAAGATCAAAGAGATGCTCAACTATTATTGACATGATGCACAAGTCAGAGAATGTTTCTGCTACTTAACACGTGAAAAGAGGCAAATAGAAAAACTCTTAATGTTTTCTTTTCTCAGGTTTTGCGCTGCTCCAGTATTGCTTTAACCAAAGTGACTAAAATTACAGAACTGATTCATGAAGCACTGGACAAAGACAAACAAGCCAGGTCAATTTTGCAAATCAATTTAGATGAATATCTTGTGCAATTAATGTTTTGAGTCTTATCTTATTTCTTCTGCCAAGCTCTGTTACTCCTCTTTGTTGTCTCTATTGCCTATGTGTGTGATTAGACCTTTATTTCCCTACTGAGTATCATTTTTATTGGCTAACTTTTTAACATACCAAAAAAAGTAGAATTTGTGCTAATACAGTACAAAATGGAACTCAAAGCCAGGAAAGCTTTTCTTAAACTTGATTATGAGACCGGTAACAAAATTGTAGAAACAGCATTGTCAGGAAGAAGAAAGCAAGAATATAGTTTTATTTCTGTAGTGTCTGAGCAGAACAATGATGATAAAAAGATATAAGTAATGGTAGTGATGATGATAATAGCACATATATTACATTTAATAACCATTTGATCAATAAGAGTAGATTCAAGAAATCATAAAGTCACTTGAATACCTTTGGGGTTTATTAGCATCAAAGACACAAGATACAGGGCAATTTACTTAATTGATTACTTAGGAATGGTTTGAATATAAAAAAAATTTACTTATTTGAGCTATGTTGATGTACAAATAGTCTCATTAGTTGTTTTGACTTTTGAAAGATATGAGCTTCTTGAATTTAATCTATCAGAGTATGTTTTTTAAGCCTTCAGTCACTGCAGTTTATCAATACGCATATTGTTTGTTTTAGTTTATCTAGTAATCTTTGTAAATTTTATGTTCCAAGTTTCACAGATATAGATTTTTGGCATGATTGAATGTTCCTAAGAAGTGTCTCTCATTTTTGTGTTTTGTTCCACAACACAATTCTATCTTTGCTTGAATTTTATATCTCCAAGTTTATAAAATACTTAAGTTGGTATTATGTCTTATTAAAGAGATTATTAAAGCATCCAGGCCATGTGTGCTTCTTATTTATTTTAGATAAATCTATGTTTTTTAAACAAATGAAATAAACTGTATTATAAGAAGGGGAAAAAATGTGACTTCTATTAATTGTCCTGATATCTTAAAATCTTTTATCCACCAGATTAAAGGGAGAGAAGCATGGTTTTGCCATGTTGGTTTCAGGAGACAGAGTAACAGCCAACAGGCTACCAACAACGGAAGTGAAAGTAGATACCCTTGAAATTAGTGATGAGATGGAGAGATCCCAGTCTAGTTCAGAAGATGGGGAAAGTCAAAGTGGCAATGAGCCTATGGAGGAGCAGATAGTGTAAGATGCAGATCTTTTTCTTAGTTCCAATGCTTAAATGCTTTTTGAATGTGTTTTACAGTATATCCGATGAAGAATAAAATTAGCAAGAAATATATATATACTGTACATCTTGGACTCCACAAACTAGTTTTGTCATTTTCAAAAGTTTGTTGAATGTAAGTTTCTTGGAACCATGTCGTGAGTTACCTTCTAATCTTTTGTCAAGTTTCTTTGTCCGAAACAGTTGAAAAATATATTTATAAGAATTAATTTTTTATTATTTTTTGGGGGGAATTGCCCCTTCTGTATGAAAGGGTTGCACATTATTGATTTAAAATAAAGTTAATTACCTAATAGGCCTGCTGTAATGGATTTGAATAAATTTAATACCAAGAGTTGGGGAAAAATGTTTTCTAATTTAAATCTTTAATAATAACATTTTGGTTTTACAGGTTTCACAGCAATCTACTCTGTCATATTCAAATGGTTTAAATGGTTGAGAATCTGTTTATCTCCATGTATTTCTTTTTCTTTTTACAGAGCAACACCCAAAGAATCCGCTGTTGAAATTTTGGTGAGCAAATGATATTCCTTTCTGTAATTTGCTTATTTCAATGTATGAAATAATGGAAAAAATACAATCTTAATAGCCGAAGTTGTTCTAAATGTTTAAAAGGAGTTTCCTCAATAACTGCAAAAGAAATTTATCAAAGAATGTCCTTTATACACATCTAAATGATGCTAAGAGAATGAATATCTCAAACAACCAGCATATTTAAACTCCAGAGGGAGGCCTATTCAAGGATCTTGGAAAGAAAGGTCTTGCAACACAATAGTTTACTGTTACTGCAAGGCTACCTTCAAGTTGGCTGATGGTCATAATAAAAGCTTTGGTAAAGTAAATCATTTTCCTGTCTGAAGATTTGAATTGTGAATATGTCAATCACCATCAAATATGTACAATGAAAGTGAATGATACCAGTTTATTTAGCAAGCTCATGAAATATTTTATTTACGGCTATTAAAATAGACCAAAAAGCATCAACTTAGTTTGCTTCCAGGCCTTACCTCAGACGCCCGCAGTTAGTGGGCGGATCGGTGATCAATCACCTGTCAGGCAGGCTACAACTGTGTGTGACCGCGCGTGACAGTGCACTGCCGTTAAATCTAATATTGGGGATTTTTACTTGTTTTTACATTGCAATAAATCTGGCCTCATTAACACCAAGTATATCAAACATATATTCATTTAAAAGCTGAAACTTTTTTGAGTACAACGCTATATTTTTTATCTCTTAATTATAATGTACTTACGTGGTACAGGTGAATCTTTTTACTTCTAGTAAAACAACTGAAAAAAGTCATAATTTTCGTAACACCTCAGTTTATTAGGAATATTTCAAAAGTGAAACAATTTTTATCGCTTAAGAATTATTTCCCTGTATTTAAAAGATTAATAATATTAGTATTATAAGAAACTTGTGAAAGTTTCAAGTGCGAAGAGTTTTTCAGTGATTTTATATGATTTTTTAAAATAATTGCATACGCTTGGATCTGCATGAACTACCCGTAAATAACACTCTGCATTATAGATCTACCTTATCAGCCTCAAACCGAAACTGTTAAATATGTAGCAGCACTTAGAATATGAACACAATGAAAAACTCCATGAAGTTTGCACACCTTGTGGTAATAGATCGTTAACTAGGAAACAGAGGAAACAATCGAAAGTTTCTCTAACTGAAGACTTTATCAACAGCTCTTTACTAACTTTTGGTATGCATGATCATTTCCGGTAACCATTAAAATAAAATTTTTTTTTACAATTATTATGTTATTAATATTCTGACGTAAATAAACTCACAAGGTTTGTAGGAAGTTATAAAAGCTTAAAAATATTACAGAGGAAGACAGAGCTCTTAGCACACGCCCTGCCGATTGAACAACATAAGGCAAAGTAAACCTATGACTTACCTGTAAAGTAAGACTATGCGAATATTTGTGCCACTTAAGTTTCATTTGCTTCGTAGTGCATATTTATAACTTTGTTAATAGTTAAGATCAGGTCTCTCTCTCATACATATTGACACTCTACCGCTTGAACTATGATGTTCTATCGTTATTTAGATTCATTAATTTATATGAAAACACCGTACTAGCGCTGTAAGAAGTGGACTATCATAACTCAAACCTGCATAACTTGAAAATCAAGAACTCTTCACTAATGCCCTGTGGTGGGTGTTTAGTTCAACATATACATGAGATGCTGTGAAAATTTCATCCCCAAAAATTGTTTCACTTTTTGAAAAATATCCAGTAAAAAACATTACCACCGAAAGATTATTCCAGATTCATGTTCTTGTTAAAATGCTCAATAATTCCATCAATTAAATGAAGCGAAGAGGAAAAAATATAGGTTTGTATCGTTTAAATATAAATTTAAATATAAACTTAACAAATTATATAATTTTTGTACTTCTACATTTCATGTATGAGCTGAAATTCTCCATTGTTTTGATGTGAAAATTAGATTTAATAAATAGATTTGGAAGGAAAGGGGAATCCCCGTTCCGCCGGGGTGGTTGACCTCATGACCCGATCGGGTTACAAGCTGCTTTATATGTGCGGCAGGCAAACTAAAATGTCGCTCTTTAACAGCGGTGTATTACATACTAGTTTATAAATTTAATATCGTTTTCTTCTTTTTATTTTCAGACCAAAGGTGTAGGTGTGATAGGTGAGGGAGGAACCTCTACATGGCTTGATATTCCCCAAGCAGATTCAAAGCAAACAGCAGCCAAAAAACGCAAACATAAGCTTGAAAAAATGGAAGAAGGTATTGACGGTAAATTTCGATTTGTACGTTTTACCTATCATTTTATGCATTGCATCTTGAATATTTAAAATTTAATCCTCATGCAATGGCCAATATCTCAGATAATTAATACAGTGGAATCCAAATAATTAGAATCCGGGTAGTTGAAATTTTTGGATATTTCAAAGTCGATCAATTTTACTAAATATTTCTCTCTTTAGGCTTTATTAAAAAATATCGGTTAGCTTGAAGTTGGAAAGAAGGATCCGGTTAAATCAAAGCCATCTTGATGGGTTTTTTTTTTATTCTGAAAGCAGTTTTCCTAGCGTGTGAAACAAAGAAAGTTGTGCTATGCTTGTGTGGCAAGCAATTCTGGTGTGTGTATGTTCCAACCACTTATGTTACACTTACAGGCAAGAGTCTGCAATAAGACTAGGAGTAGTAGAAGGAAAGAGAAAGGGGTAGGCCCAGGGACCAGGTATGAATCCCTACACACCCGAGTACATTACTGATCTGTCACCTACCTTTTTTTTGCTCTCTTATCTATGTATCCTGATAATTCGAAGTCCTTTTTAGTTTTTTATCCCAATAACTGGACTCGACTGTAATATCAAAGTGCATGAAATATTTTGTTAAGCCATCTGTCACTGTCAGTGTCATTATCATCAAGCTTAGTTCAGTGTCTGCCCCATGGATCTTTCAAGCAAATTTGAATTTGTGATCTGATGTAGTTTAACTCACTTGGTCATATGAAATTGAAAAAAATCATGTCAGTATTATGATACTTGTGTTACAAAATTTAATGTTATTTCTGTTTGCATCATTACAATGGCTAATTTAGAAGCCCTTTAAAAGTTTTCAATTCTTATAGTTATAATTTGCCTCCTTTTTTTTAACACTTGAAACTAAATCCTGCATATTATGCACTTAAATTGTCGTAATTTTAAATGAGATGCTTGTGGGTTTGTTCTTTTGTTGTTGTTATATTTCATGTTTTCCTTTACTTTTGAGTGTAAAGTCAAACAGTGACAAAACTAACTTTTCTTTTTCTTACAGATGAGGGAAGCAGTGAAGAAGAAGAGAAAGTTATTTTAAAATAAACCATTTTTATATGAAAAGCTTCCGATCTCTGTTGTTTGAATGAAGACACAAATGCAAGATTGTATGCTTTTTTTTTTAAATAAAGGGTGAATTATGTCAAAAACAAAATGTAAGTTTGCCTCCAACTTAAAAAAAAATATAAGCAAAACAAAAAGCCTTTTACCTTGAAGCTAATGAGGAAAGATTTACATGCCTAGCTATTTGGCTAAAAGAGTCCAAGACTCATTGAGTGTGTGTTCTATCTGAGCCTGTAACGAGCAGCCCTCCCCTTCCCCTGTGCCACGTTGATATCAGCATCAGTACAGATTTGCTACTGGTACTTAATTGTTAATGCATCTGCTCCCTTCTTTATTTGAAAGCGCACTGATTAGCCTTTCTTGAGCAGTGATTGACTTTTCTTGCTGCTTGAGACTGAGAGATGCATGTAGCAATTTTGTGATGCATTATGAGGTAGTACCTACTTCGAATTAAGAATCAAATCAGAAATACTTCGAAATACGAGTCCAATTCTAACAAAGCCAAAGAGAAAAAGAAAACATCTTGCAAAATTCGTTTTATGAGAAATTCGAATAATCAGACTTCGGTTTTTGAGATTTCCACTGTACATGTATCTGTATGATGTACTCATAAAAATCAAAAGCAAGCTAAATCTTTGCAACAAATATAAATATGTATGTGTTTTTAAGTTGGCATTCATATTGTATGTACTTGAGATAGTTTTTGTTTAAAAGAAATTGATTCAAAAGTTACTTTGAATATAGCCTTTTAATTTTTATCAGCTTTTCCTCACAAATAAAATTGTAATGCCCATCTACTAAGGAACTTTCTAGAACTATAAGTACATATTCAGTAAATGATTAGGTCGAACATGGATCCCTAAAAAATCAATGAATTTGTTTAAACTCCTGTTTCCCTCTGCTGGTTCTCTCCTTATCCTAATTATCTCTGTTTTCTTTGAAGTAGTTCAAAGGTACAATACTCATTTGTCAAACAATCTGCTCACTAATACTCAAACTACTTTCAGTTTTACAAATTTTTCAATAAACTTCAACCCTCTTTGTAATTTTCCAAAAAAAAAAATTTCTCGACGGATGTCTTAGCCTGTGATCCTATGTCGCGACACTCCTCTCCTCTCCCACCCATCTTTGCCTGGTCAGAATTAGAATCAGATGCATCCAACGCATCCTGCCCATGAGGGCTTGCTAGAATTTTAATGGGCGCTGATTGCAAACAAATTTAGCTTGTCCCACCAATGCATGACAAGAGAGACAGCTCAACACATCTGTGCCAAAATGTTGCTCAATCAGCAGGTGGGATCAGAATTTTTTTTTAATTTAAAAGCTGAGAGGAATACACTATCAATTATTTTCTTAAGGGTAGAGACTTTATATAGCTGTGTGGCTACAGTGCCAGGCTATGTTGGAGTTGGTTCCCATTTGATTAGTTTTATTATAGCAAAGAAGAAAAGAGCTGCATCAGATTGAGATTTATCTCGAGACTTAGTAGAGGTAAAACAGACCAAAGATCTCGGAGAAGTACAGAGTACATATATATATAATTTAAATTTAAAAGAACAGGCAATTTGAAATAAAATACACTGTATACAATAAAATCTGATTTTGAACAAAGCTTGATTTGATATGCTTAATATACTTTGATCTATACAGTACCAATTTACACAGACAGGGGGACCTCTTCACAAATGCTCACCATTCTTCAAGCTGAATTATTCACTCTAATCTCAGCACTCTATCTTAAACAGGTTTAAAGCTCGACCAATCATTTATCTCAAGAGGAAAAAATTCCTGCACCAAGATCATGGTTCATTTTTGAGAGCATATCCAGAAGCAATGCTTTCCTTTGGGTTTAACTGAATTGACACCAAATATTTATTTATTACATTACACAATGCATAATCATCAGAAGGAGCATAACTTTATTTGCTATATCATGACTGATGCTGTTGCATGTGTAAAATTTAAATGCACACAACCACAGATATAGATTTTATGCCAACAGAATAAAAACAAAGACTCTGGTTTAAGTTCTCAATACATTTTATTAGTATGAAAATGTAAAATTTAATTTGGCTGCCAAGGATTTTTAAAATGTTACTAAGACTTAAGCAACAGTATTACAAAATAATCTTGGCATCATTTTAAAATCTAGCATAAATGATTACAATTCTCTTTATCAACAATCTTGCAACATTTCCAATTTGTCTTGACTGGACAAAATAGTGGCAACCCATAGGGTTTCAAAATGTACTAAAACAATTCTAATCAAAATATATCTTAAAAATTTATTATGATACACAAAAGATATAATTGTGGTGGGATTAAGAATATATTCTCTTAATTAGCAAAAAGCTATCAAAAACTGTATATAAAGCTTAAGTGGCTATAAAAATTTATATAGATCTAAAATGGCTGAATAGTTTGTTCATTTGCATATTAAGTCAAAGGCCACACGGTGAAGACATGGAAGCATAATATAATCAACTATTTGTGTACCATATGCGTTATGAAATATACCGTTTTTTTCTTTTCGGTGATGAATTTAAAATGGCTTTGTTTACATAGGTTCCTTCAGAATATTTACAAATGATCTTACCAGATTATCATGATCCAATCTAAACCACTTTGAAAACCCTCAGGATTGTACACTGGGTTTACCATTGCTGTACAATAGTTTGAAATGTACAAATACTTATTAATGTTCCTTTATTTTGTAACAAGTGCTGGAAATGTACAGAACAGATTTTGAAATCCACA
This sequence comes from Elysia crispata, assembly GCA_033675545.1. Lineage (NCBI taxonomy): Eukaryota > Metazoa > Mollusca > Gastropoda > Plakobranchidae > Elysia > Elysia crispata. The sequence continues at coordinate 1,866,812 of JAWDGP010007412.1, read as the reverse complement.
AGGAATGTTCTGATGATGCGTGATGCACTTTTCCTACCTGTTTTTATAATACCAAGAAACTGAATAAAGAATTTAAAAATTTACACTATATAAAATTGTCCTCAAAGATGGCAACAAAAATAGGTTTGAGAATAAAGGTAAACAGACAAAAGATGTTTTCAAAGTGTGGGGCTAAATTATTTTGATTTTATCCAAAGAATAGACGAGAATGAGAAATCTTGGCTGCATGAGTTTTTGTTGAGGACATGGATGAATTGCATATGAGAAGGAAAGGTTAAGATTAATATGAATATATGAATGATCACATCTATGTCAAGACAAAAGGACAGACAGAAAAACGCACATATACAGAAAAAGACAATGAAAGAGTATGTACATAATATACAAAGACTTTCAACCTGTGATTTTACCATTATATGTCTGCATTTTTACATCTATGGCATGAAAGTTTAGATAGCCAAGACCCAAAGAGGCTGTAGCAATTCAGCTAAATGATAAATGAGCAGAAGCAGTAAGTGAACACAATTGGAGCTGCCTTTGAAAATTTAACAAATATATGCATAGAATTTTGATTGAAGGGTGGACATAAGAAAAAATTTGTAATCAACATCTTGAAAAATCATTCATTAAGGTGGTTTGACTTTGCTAGACAATAGTACTAACAATGTGCACAATTCTTAGCTGCAATACTGTGCAAAAACCATAAGCTTGGTAAGAAACTTGATGCTGCCAGTATTGGTCAGATATAAGGCTAGTCCGTTTCCATTGCAATTTCATGGTTCACCGTTTTAAAGGAATGTGAATGTCATCATTTTACCTACATATAAATATATATATATATATAATTTTTTTTTCAAAACAAAAAAATTTCACTATATAAATTCTGGAATTCAAATTTCAAGAGATAATGGAAAAAACAAAATGATTGTATAATTCATTTTCAATCAAAAGAAACGTTTAAAATGAAGGAAAAAATAAAAATAAACCTCCGCCCCCCCCCAAAAAAAAATAAAAAATTTTTTTTTAAATAAAATGGAAAGTCAAATGTCAATATCCACATGCCAATAAAAAATAAATGTGGTTCATACTTAAGGTTGACCAAATCTCAATGAAAGCCTATTCAAGCTTTGATCATCATTCCAACACCCAACTGCTTGCTACCCAAGTCATCCAAAACAACAGACAATCCAAAGAAAGAATGAATGAAACAAAGCTTCTTTAAAAATGTTTCAGATGAGGAAAAAAAAATGAAAAACAAGGAAATGTAATAAATCTATAAACTAGATGTAAAAGTAAATGTTGAAAAAAAGGTGAACCAACTTAATATGAAATGTTTAAATTTATACCACTCAAATCGGGCTCCCATATATAATTCATGAAATTTTAATCAAGCATTAAAAAATGGCTGAACTTCTTGGTTAAGTCAACCAGTCATGTTCAAACCGATCAATTGACAGATAAATTTCTAAAAAAAATTAAATATATTATATGTTGTCTTAAAATGTACATAGTTCCTTACGGGCCTGGTATGCAGTTTCCAAAAACAAAAAAAAATAAAGACATTGTAGACAATCCTAAAGCTACATTGTACAAAGAAGTTGTATTTCCTTCAAACTTTCATTCTCTCACTTCATGGGTAATGCAGTTAAGGTTAGGCACTCCATTAGCACTAGAACTGTGTCCTAATTTAGCTTATAACAAATCGTTGCAAACCAGAGAATGCAAGTACCTTTGTACAACCTATTTACAATCAACAACAGATCTAACAAAAGAGTAGGAGCATAAAGATCAAAGAGCATGACATGGCAAAAACTGAAGACAACTTGAAATGATTAACACACGAAGAATGAAAAAAGAGCATAAGAGCAACATACACAAAGAATGAAATAGGAGCAACAAACACAAGCATAAAATAGCATCAAACTGACAAAATAGGATTCAAGCTTTTTTTTTTCCAAAAATTTGTTGGCAACATCTGCTAGATTATTAAATCAAGATGAAGTATTTCAAATATGTAATGGCATACAAGGCCAACCAATTTAAATTCTTTTTTTTTTTTTTTTTTTTTTTTACATTTTTTTTGGGGGGGTGGGGTGGGGGGTATCCATACAAAAAAACTATTTACAGGTTGAGAACATTCTAATGAAACAGACAATGAAAGGATCAAGACAGCAAACCATATACTACAACTATACCAGACAAAAACCTAGACTAAGACATCAAACTCAAAATAGCAACTAGAAAAGCATAGCAAGCCCGTGTGTAAAAGTTGCATACTTGAAAGACAATCCACCGTAGTAAATGATATATATTCCCTCAAAACTAAGCTCAAAATCTGGAAGACAAAGTTATACTTTCAGTGCCTACTTTTCCCCCTTTCATCCCATTCCTTATAAATTCCTGTTAAATTAAAGGACAAAAGAAAGCTCCAAGAGATAACTTATCTAACTTCTTGAGCAAACTGAACTGTGGCACTTTAGCTTTCCAACTTATCCACTACAATGTCAACATTCGGCAAGAAAATATGGCTGACATTTCACTATCAAATGTTGACACAGGAGTGAAAAATTGGAAACATTCTAATATTGCACAAGCTCTACCAGCATACACCAGCAAATAATAAGATCTGATGGACAGACACAGATAAAACAATTGATTCAAGAAAGCAAACTGCTCTGTGCACCTGGATAATTCAGATCAGTACTATGCATTAATACAAGCTCCTGGATTTTCAATTGTTTACCCACATGTGAATGCCTGAGAAATTGGCTCTAATATGGACATCTAAGCACACCATACTATTTGCAAACCAGCCCACAACTTTTAATTTACATTTGAGCAATAAAAAGTTGGTCCCAATTTCAGCTCATCACACATACCATTTGCATGTAGCTCTGGTGGCTAGAGCACAATCCACCAAATAAGGGCTAAAAAAACAAACAAAACATCCATCAGATCCTCTCAAAAACGTGGTAGATGCTGCTAGACTCAAAACCATTTTGCTGCTCTGCTACATCTATTATTTGGTCACAACTGGCTAGTATATGGCAAGAACAGGTGGGGGCTCTAGCAGGGAAACAGCTCCAAATCTAAAAATGAAAAAAAAAAAAAAACAGCAAAATTAATTTGATAAAACAAGAAACTCTATTTTTAACTTTATAGTTTGTCATTAAAATCTTGTCTTAAGCATACCTCTAGGCATTAATTTACATCTTGATTGGTATTGCAGACAGTTATAAATTGGGAAATAAAATCAGAACATTACCCCCCAAAAAAATAAAAAATAGCATTATTTGGAAGGTGTTACATAGTACAGAGGCAAAATTTTTATTTCTATAGAGCTAGAATTTGAACCTGCATATGCGTGCATTGTGCGCCATAACTTTGTTCAAAATTTATACCATTCTAGCAAAAAGGTATATAAAAAAGGGCTTTCAAAATCACAAGTCTGCTGTCTTTTCCATGCACTTTTTTTTTGTTAAATAGAATTTTTTTAAAATGTAAAAAATCAAGACTTGCCCTTTCTATTTATTATTGCTCTACAAATATGCCCTCTCTAGATGTCTTATCACCATAATCATGACTACAACAAGTAGTACAGGGTTGAGGCCTATTCATGTTCACGAGGATCAGCTGTTCCCAACTAGTTAGCAACGATGTAGGAAATGCAAAAAAAAAAAAATGAAAAAGCCCTTAATATTGAAAACCTAAAAACTAATATCTACATCCTGCTTCTATAAGTTTGGTTGGTTTGTATTAAACAGATTGAATCAGAATAAGTTTGTGTGCACCACTTTGTATGTCAAACTATAAATGGTACCTTTTACCCACCAAGCTTCTTGCGTACCTTTTCTATTTTTATAAATTGGTCTATCCTATGGAGCACTCGCAGTTTTTTTGTTTTTTTTTTAATCTTGCTAAATCTTTCACATTGTTCTAAATATAAAAGGGGAGCAAGAAAATTATTGCAGCCTTGTCTATGTAGATTGAATGAAATTCATCTTTAGATGTAATCTAACAAATACCTAGAGCAGTTAAAAATGGGTCGCAATTGATGAAACAAGGGTCAAAATCATAAATAGAATTTACATTTGAAAAGCAGACTTACTTTTCCTGCTTGTATTTCTCCACAACAGCTTGCTGGGGCAGAGTATCTTTGCGAGAATAGTGTCTGAACATGAGGCGAACACATGATTCCAGATCTTTCAGGCTGTAATGGCTTGCCACTTTCACACTGACAGGCTGCAATAAAAAGTATTTCTCGCCTTCAAACAATCAATTGACTTGAAAGAATTTGACACGGTTTAGGAAAATAGAAAATCATGGACAACGCTATCACTTGCGATCTGCAAGCTTGAATATTAAAACTGACATGAAATCAAGAGACAAATTTCAAAAACTTTCTAGTGACTTCTAGCATGAAAACCAAAGAATTGAGGGCTTTACAGATTAGGCTTCTTCAGACATCTTTATAAAAAGCAGTATTTATATCAAATTAAATTTCATATCTTTGACATATTTGCTTTCATTGATGCAGGACAATCATTCGACTTACCCATGGTGTACCCTCTCCTACAGTGCTGCGAGCAAGAACAATGGCGCTGGCCGCAATTTCACTTGGTCGGAACAAGAGGTAGTCTTCAATTTCAACCAGTGAGAGCTCAGTAAGGAACTGGGCAATATAGAGGCAAAAAAATTAAAATTCATGTCCACATCTGATTAGGGATTTACTTGGTTCTAATAATTTTAATGGAGACAAATGTAATGACGATAGATACTGGAAATTGTACCACAGATAGCTTTACAAAAAAACCCCAGAATTTTCTCCACTTTGTCATCTCGCATACTGAACGACATGTATACCATTAATGTTTGGTTCTGAGGGAATTGAAGATCAAAACCGGAGTCAAAAGTCATTTTTACTTTTCTCAACCAAATGTAACACTACATCTTAGAACTGAAACGACAAAACTGTCTAAATTTTTTCAAGCCGCTTCAGACATATGGTATAAAGAAATGTTTCATATAATTAAACAAATTCACGGAGATACTTTAATATTCTGATTTTTATTAACCTCAAAGAAGAATAATTGAAAACTTGATACATCTTCAATCACACAGATTCCTATGTGACATTTCATTGTAAAATTAAAACAAAGGCTTCTCTCATTTAAAGAGGAAAACATACAATCTTTAAAACATGGAATTAACCAATACATATCCATTTAACCCTGTGCCTTCATAAAACACCAAAATTTGTATGGAAAAACATGGTAGGCAAGGAGCATCTGTTGTTTTGTGTTACAAAGCATTGCATTACTCTGGCTCCCGAGATCCTTATGCTGTCTCAGATGTCTATTGGGAGACATCACAAACCAAAATAGATCAAAGTCTGGAAACTGCCAGATCCTTTATAAAATTCACTGAATTAGAAGTTGTAAATTTTCTAGAATTTATAATTTTGCTCAGCTGATGCTAAGCAAACAGACCAATCTGAATGAAACATACATGAGCCAAGTGCTTGCATTTGTCAGAGGGCTGGATAACCTCCAAGAAACGCTCGCAAAACCAGGTCACAGTAGGCACAGCCAGTCTGAACTCAAGCAGTTTTAGGATCACACTTTCCATCTTAATCACCTGTGAGCATAGGAGTTAACAGCAAATTAAGAGAATCCAATATTACTATGGTAAGATATGGACTGTAGGCTTTATCTGTAGCAAGGAAGAATCAATTCATATGTACTTGCATCAATTTTACTGGTCCTTTGATAATCGCTTGTTACTCATTAAAAAAGAAAAAGTATTTAAATATTTAAATCTCCCAGCTTTAGGTTATATTTCTACGATTCTGCAATATGCAATTTCTCATGAAATGCTTATACGTCCTCTTAGTTTTTCTGGAAAAAAATACTAAAAAGCCCTTTACGTTGAAATGTTAATCGTGTCCGTCCATAGTATTTTACTTTCAAATCCATACATCTTGATTAATTTTGTGCCTCATTTATATAAGCAAAAATGTTTATTCCTACATCAGATGCGGTTAAAGTGCACATTTTTAGTGTAATAAACCCTGCTACACTTATCCGTACATAGGAGTGGTAGTAGTGAGGTAACAAAATCACCTAATCGCTACTGTATAAAATAAATTGCCATCCTTATTTGGAATGGTTGATGTCTAGGTATTGGTATAATCTTTGTTGTTACTTCACTATTTGACTATTGATTTGATACCTTGGAATAGAGATTCTTTGCGATTCAATTTCTGTCCTGCACTAGCTATATTTATCCGTATTGCTTCAATCAGAAATGATTAATGGTCAGTGGAGTTTCAATTTACTTGATTAACGTGATGTTTTGCAAAATAAGGAAAATATAATGCACTTCAGTCTGAAATTCTGATATAAATAAAAATCACCCCTGGGGCAACAAAGTACCATCCAATGTTTGGATAATTTAAGGGCAAGTTCATGTATGAAAAAAATAATTTCATCAAATTTTTTTTCTCTCAATAGGTCGTGATAATTTGAACTGCGCAAGCAAGCTCCAAAAAATCCTGAATTAATATCTACCAAATTTGAGCTTATTTAGAGTAATCAGTAACATCTGTGAAAAGATATATAACCAGAAAATAGTAATAAGCGATTCAATAAATGTTAAGTCTAAATCAAAATTCGTCTATACCAACCTAAAAAATTTAACATTCCGCCCATTTAAGCTTAAATCTAAAAGTTATATATTGATATATTATGCAGAAAACTGGATATTAAAGGTTATAATACCTGATTTCTGGTGTAAGTGTCATCTGTGATGTACACAAATTCAGCCACATCTGGTGGGTAGATTTCCTCGTATTTCCTTTTTAAAACAAAAATTAATCCCTTAATTTAGAATCAGTGGTAAAAAGGCTATATGAATATTTACTTTTAATCATTTGTCATTTATCAAACTCAACTTCAAAAAGCAGTCTCAGAAGCAATACATTTAAATGAAAGGCATTACTTTGTTAAGTGATGCAACAATAAAAGTGAAACGATCTTAAAATTTATAAAGTAAGCCAAGTGAAGAAAAGGATTTTTTTTTAAACATACTATTATAATGCATAGAATATGTTCCTTACAAAAAATCTTACCTAGGAAAAAAAAAACGAACGATAAATTTGACTGAAAGAGCAAAAAATTGTCTTACGCTGCTATAAACATGCAGGCAGTCCCAACCAGTTGTAACTTGGGTCTATGGACACCTACCAGACCAAGGAAGCGATCAATGTAGCTTACGGCCAGAAAAAGTGTTTCCCGATGCAGCTTGTATTCCTCACCAACCTAGAAAAAGGATATGGTACAGACCTTTCAGCATCAAAATAGTCTTATCAAACAATGTAACCCAAAAGAGACCTTTCAGTGACAAAATCATGAAGAAATTGCTCCCTGAAGATCCTAGGGTGGTCTCATCAAGACAGTCACATGCCTTGAATTTCAAGTCAGATTTGTTCCAACTCTCCAATGATATATTTTTCACAATTATATCATGGTTCTTAAAAAGGCTACAGGTCGAAACCTCAAAAAGAAAAAAAATGGGGCCTGCTTGCGAGAACCCAGTGCTTAAAGATATATGGATTTTTTTGTTCCTCTTTAGCTTTATTAATGCAGCAATTGAGAGCAATTTATGAACGAGTGGAAAAAAGTATTTAACTTGAAATTATATAATCATAAAATTTTAAGAATAAAATGTCAAATGGCCCTACATAGTAATTTTTTAATTTTGATCATATTCTTGAACTATACAGATTATGTCTGGCACCTCATACAGAAATTTTTAGAAACAAATGCCAATATTTTTAGCAAATCTTTATATAGTAGAAACAACTTCTTTGCATATTAGCAACCTTACGCAAAAGGAAAATGAATTAGATAAAACAAAAAAAAAAGGACAAAGTCTTATTGATCTTGCCTTGATACCTGAAGACAAATTCTAGCTCCTTGAAAATGTGAAATGAGTACAAGTAATTATATTCTCTAATGCAATGCAGAATTATATGACATTGGAAAGTTTCTGTGATCTTTTTATGTTTATAAGCTAATCAAATTTAGGCTCAGCTTGGGCACATGATCAGAGTAAAATGATCCATATCAGAAAGGGTAAATGTTTGTATGTTTATGGATCCTGTCAATTTAAAGCCACAGGCAAAATTACATGTTGCAGGGACCAATTCAGATTTATAGCACATAGAGCTTAATCTTTAAGAAACAAGAAATCAAGGGTTGATGAAAATGAAATTTAAAACTATATCTGACTTATCTTTCACAATTTTTGCATCAGATTTGACATTATTACAAAATTTCTCATGCGTGTCTGCCTCTGTGACTTCCTGACCCCATCACACACCCCAAATGAAAGCAAATTCAAATTCTATGAATGGGTTTTAACATATTCCACCTTTCAACCAAGCCTCAGCATTTTCTCAATACATTCTGTTCATTTCAAGTGGGCTAGCTATATATACAGTGTACATTTATCACAAGGTACTCAGTAAGGTAGAAATGATAAAAAGTAATTCTCAGCTGAATAAAACTAAATGGCTTGGATTTACTAGCAACAATAGAATAAAAATAGAATTTGAATCAAGATTTCAATATACCAAGTTTCTACTCTTCACATCCAATACTTCATCAACACAGTTCTTATGCTTCCATATACACAGATAACTCATACAATAATGACTTCATGACTTACCTCAACAAGCCAATCCACCAGTATGTTTCTCATGGATGTAGACACATCAGTTTGTCTGTTCATGTAATCAAAGGCAGGACGATTCACACACTGAAAAAGCCGCATTATGAAAAAAATAGAAATGTCATAAATTTTGGGCAAGATATTTATGCATATAACTTAATACCATATCATAGAAACAAACATAGTTAAAGCTCAAAAACTTAGTTCATTAAAAATTGAACAATTCATCTACCTTTTACAACCCTTTTAGATGTACCTTGTTACACACAAAAAAATTCAAATGTGCCTAACGTATATTGAGTAACATTGGAAAGTTATATTTTCAGTTTTCTGGTAATCTGGTATTTTCAAGCAGGAATTGCACAGCTGTCTAAATAAGCAGCAACTGCGTTTTCCCTCAGGGCCTGCACAGACACATGCAGGCAGTGGACAGATCTGTGATCAACCACCTGCCAGGCAAACAGCAGCTGATGACCCTATGTAAGACTACAGTGCCATTACATTTGATATTGGGAATTTTCACTTTTTTGCATCCAAATACCTTTGGCCTCAATAATACCAAGTATATGAAACAAATTGATTTTAAAGCTTAACTTTTTTCCTATATATACAATACAATGCTATGTTTTTTCTCTCAATTACGACGCATTTACAGTGTCTGCATAATTCCAAGGGAAAAAATTATTTTCCTATATAAATTTAAAATATAAAAAAAAACTTGTAAAAATTTCAAGTGCAAAGAGTCGTTCGGAATTTTTATTTTTTTAAAATGAACATGCCCAGTGCTGTATGAACTGCTTAAATGGCAGTGTGCCTTATAGAACTACCTTATTAGACTAAACAAAAAAACCCAGAAAACCTACAATATTTTGCTCTTGTATGTAAACAAACTCAAAGCAGTAAGACACAGGTATGAAGGGACAGTTTTAAAAGCTAGAAAATTAAAAGAGTTCTTAACACACACCCCCACATTGAAAAATGTAAGACCAAACGTGTGACTTGCCTGTAAAATAAGACAATGCAAATATGTGCAACTCTATATCAGCTTTATTTTCTTCTAAGGGTGTGTTTATAATTTTCTTATTTGACATCAGGTCACTCAAATACAACAAGGTTCTACAGCTTGAACTACAACATTAAGATTTATCAAATCATATCTACAAATTGTGCCAGTGCTGTAGGAAGTTAATTCTGATAACAAACCTACATAAACTGAAAATAAAGATCTCTTTGCTTATGCCCTTTGGTGAGTGTTAAATTCAACATTATATGAAATGCTGTCAAACTTAACCTGCTAAACCGTTTCACTTTTTGAGAAATGTCCTGTAAAAAAAGTCACCATCTGTCATAAGATGAAGTTTATTCCAGATTCATGTACTGAATACATCATTCCATAACCCATTCTCATAAAAAGAAAAAAAGTTCCTATTGTTTAAATATAGTCAACAAATTATGTGATTTTTTAAAAATTCCTATATAATGTATGAGCTTAAATTGCACATTGTTTTGATTTGAAAATGAGATCTAATAACTAGAGTTGTGAGGAAAGAGCAATCCCACTTCCATCTGTTGGCTGACCTCATGACGTGATATGGTTATTGGGTGCATCACGAGCATGGCTGGTAACTTAATAGCAAACTAAAATATCGTGCTCATCCAGCCGTTATTGGCAATACTACCCAAAACTAGAGGTAAATTTTTATTACTGCAGTAAATGGATGTTTTGAACATAAACATTCAAGCTTTAGCTACGGGCTGTCACCTAGGATTTAAGCTGCATTTTTTTCTATGAAAAAAAACAACATGCTTATGAGCATTGACAAACATAGGTTTTCAATGTCATAATTGAATTTATTTTAATTATAAGTTCATATAATGTGAAAAATTTTATTAAACGTCATTTTAGCAACTATAAACTCAAAAGGTTACCTCTATTGATCTCATGTAGTCGTAGATATCTGAGAAATAAGGATCAAGGCCATGCTCATCTGGCTTTCCTACAGACACTACATTGTGCCCGTCTTCAAGCATGGGTGCATCTGTCAACAGAACAAGAATGCAAATGGAGAACAAAAGAAGATAAATTTTTATCTCTCAAAATCCTTGCTGTGAACTTTAAAGACTAGAGCAAATCATTTATTATGTCCTATTAAAATGCTTTCTATGCCCCAGTATACGACAAGGTGAATGTAATTATTTAATCAAAAATCACTAAAGGCTTAAAATTTTCTTTAAAAAAATGAATACAAAAGTTTAACTTCATATAGTGTACTTTACCAGAAAATTCATAGGTTCATAGCATCTATTAGAAGGATCATTCTGGTCTTAAGACTTTTTGGTAACTCTACCTCTTAAACAGGATGGATAAAAGTTTAAAGCCAACTACTGGTTGCAAAAACCAGCTTTTTTCACCCCATTTATATTTAGCATGATTAGTTGCCTGTAGATTTGCATGAAAATTGATTCGATATAGTCTTTAGAGGTACTTTCAGTAGGAATACTGTGTGGTGTATAGAGTTTGAAAATAAAAATTGATAAAGCGAATGGTATATAACTGAATTATTTCTTCTTTTAACTTTAAGATACCCACCACTGAATCTGTTTTCTAACCGTACAGGAGCCAAAGGAATATGTGGATGGACCATACGATCATCTATATTTAAACCGACAACAGCATGATGGAGTTGCTGTGGCTCGGGCAGGGGTATATTTTCTTGATCAAGCATGGGCTCGTCTTCAAATTCGAGGTCCTGCACAATGGGAGGTGCAATTCCTTCATGCGAGGGAACATCTTCAAAAATAGCAAATCCTCCACCAATGGCCTTCTTGTTAAAAATGCGGCCAGGTACCTCATTTTCCTGACCTACACTCTGCCTTGAAGGACCCGCATGGACATTCGAATGCTGAAAAAAGATGTGATATTGTTCTGTACAAATGTCCTGCTTCATGTTTACCATTTTACAGTGTACATGACAGAAAGTAAAAATATATGCAACAATTGTTCTTAATAATAGAGATAAAATCTCCCCATTTTAGTTGAGTCAAAACAAACCAAAGGCCCAAAACATTTGTATGTCAATGCTTACCTTTTCTTTAGCCACTCGCTGAGGTTGTCTTCTAACTTGGTTAGTTACATTCCCCAAGACTGGTCGTCTGTTTGCTCCAGCCCTCTGAGCTGGTTTTCCCCTGGGGCCATTCTCTTTGATATCTTCCCTAGAAGCTGCGTTCTGCCTCATTGGTAGCATCTTGATTTTGTAATTTTCTGCAAAGGAACAAGTCTTGTAGAAATAGGTTCTAAAAATAAAAGGATAATGCTAAGTTTCATGATTACAGAGATGGGACCCAAGTTTAATTGTTGAAATTCAACTTTAAATATGTAATATGCAATATCTGATTTTATGTAAAAAAAGTACTAAAATCTGTTCAAAAAGTTGTCTTGCTTCAGACCCATATATAAATTTTACAACTTGAGTGGGCAGCAAGTGAGCAACTACTGACAAATTTTACCTGTGAACCATTATAAGCATGGCAGTAGAATTAGATACACCCTTTATGAATCCCATGAACAAGATAAGTGAAAGACATTTTAGCAAATTGGTTCAGTAATATAAAACTAATCTATTAAAAAAAATATGTTAAAATTGAAGATATTGGTCCAACTCCTTGTCTTTTACGTAAGTTTCCTCTTGCCTAGATTAATACATTTTTGGTAGTGAAAGTCATGATTACATAGTACAGTACATAAATGGAATTAATTATGAGACCACTGTCATCTAGATCTGTCATTTTCGGATTCAGAATTGTGTGCATGCGCTGGGATTGCTGTGGGTAGAGGCTAGTAGCCCTGGTCAAGAATAAGTGGAGTAGGCAAAAGCACAAGCCGATTGGTATACATAACTGGGACAAACATCAGGAAATAGTACAATACAGAAATGCTTATTGAAAAATTATTTGCGAAGAATAAAATCATTCTTGTTCAGCGTATCAAATCTATTAAGAAACATGCAATTTTAAAGCTTAAAGGAAGTTGGGCCCATAAGTGCAAAAATACCAAAAACATTTCACGCAGAAAAAATTGCCAAAGAAATAGTTTTTAGTAGACAAGGAATTAGAACATTCATGTTAAATATGCATAGCACAGCTCATGTGATAAGGGCATTGATTTTTGAAATTGTCAGCCTGTATAGTCAGTTAAAGAATAGGGGGAAATTGATAGATCAGACTTAATAGAGCAATGCTAGATACATTGTAAAAGGTGTCAGATCTTAATGCAAAATTTAAACATAGTTTTTTGGGAATGATAGGATAAAGAAAGCATTTCATTGTGATTGTTATTTCAACAATTGCTTACTCATAGCTAACTCAGATCTTGGGATTTAAGGATGTGTCGGTAAATTTGCAGATATCGGCCCACCCATGCTAAGCTTCACAATTGAACATTTCTTGGCAAATTCAAAACTTCTTTAATGGGATTTTAGAGCAACACAGAAATGCTTATATCTTGAAAAGTATTTGCGACAACTAAAACCATATTTGTGTTCAGCATATCAAATTCATTAAATTTACAATTTTAAAGCTTAAGTTGGGCAAATAATTGCAATAATACCGATGTGTCAAGTGTGTCAAGCTTATCTTTAAGATGGAGAGTAGCTTCTAAGATCTCATATATTTGGTAAAATTGCATATATCGGCCCACCTCATGTCGGGCTTCACAACTGAATGTTTCCCAACGAAATCAAAACTTGTTTAATGGGATTTTGGAGCAACCCAAAAAAACTTATATCTTGAAAAGTATTTATTTGCAACAAATAAAAACATACTCGTGTTCAGCATATCAAATTCATTAAGAAAAATGTATACAAGTTTAAAGCTTAGGGTCAGTTAGGCCTATATCTGCAATAAGGCCATATATTTGCTATTGTTTTTGGCAGTGGATTGTTCATGCCATTGATTAAGACAAGATGCTACAGCTACTATAGTAAATAAAACACCTTTACAATTATCTAGACACTATCATGTGCACTCCAAAGCCTTTTTAACATTCCAAAGGGTATGGAAGCTTTTAGCTAATCTTTTACCACAAAATATTTATAAGCTTATTTTGTAATCCACATTCAGGTCCATGCCTTGAGCATTCCAAAATGATTTTTTTTTTGATGACTGGAGTGTTGAAACTTTCATCATTTCAAAATTAGGTATTATTGCAGATATCCGCTAAACTCACCCTAAGCTTTAAGCTTGTATTTTTCTTAATGAATTTGATATGCTGAACACAAGTATGAAGGTTTTATTCTCGCAAATAAACTTTTCAAGATATAAGCATTTTTGTGCTGCTCTAAAATTCCATTAAACTGCAAGTTTTGATTTCGTTTTGAGCTGGGCCGATATCTACAATTTTATCCAAAAATGAACAGAATTAGGCATTTTAAAGAAATGCGGTCTTCATGCAGTAAATCTTTTTCAAGATAATGGGCAAGGTTCCTAGATCTATTGAAGTGGTTGGCTAGATCTATCCCAAGCTGAGTAAGTTACGGCAAAAATCAGTTGGGGCCACAGTACAATATTGTAGGCTACTTAGTGTTGTACGACTTTTGGTAATACTGTAGTGTTGCATTCCCAGTTGGATGTAAACAAATCATGCCACAAATGGCCAGATTGTTACTGCTTAATAACGTTCAATATTTTGTGCAGAAATGCCTCTCCTGAAGAAGTCACCTTTTGATTTTTGCAAGATTATTTGATTAGATCAGTGCCTCCATTTTAATTTTTGGTGAAAATCTGGCTAGTTTAATGTGATTTGTATCCACCATGGCTGTCAACATAGAACCGGGACCGCAACAATGCGGTGTTGCCTGACTTTCTAGTTGTAGAATCTAGATCTAGAACTAAAAATAAACCCTTTAGTTCTGCTCGAAGTTTCATAAAAAAATTTGTAGGACTTCGGATTGGGTACATTGGTTGAAGGATATACGATGCCGTAAGTTTTTTTAATTGGTAGGCCTAATTATAAATTATAAAATGGTGTACACTTACTTGAGGAATTAGTTCTGTATTTGGCCCTATCAAACGAAGCCCTCTACTATAAAAGAGGTACCGTACCCATTCAGAAGTCCTTCCAAAAATTTAAAGGGATTTAGATAGATCTGCATCTACAGAAAATAATCCTCAGATATATAGATCTAGATCTAGATCTAGGCCCAAATTGGGCCTAGCTTATAAGATAAGGTTACATTCCGTTTCTTAAACAGGAGATCGATTCCAAAATCTATAGATCTCCAATTCATTATGCATATTCTGTAAAGGAATGGGTTTTTTAGTTGTTTAATTTTAATGATTGTATTTCTAATTCTCAACAAACGTCAATTCAGAACGATTTGTGGCAATGAGCACTATGAAACAGCCAAAATCTGCAAAAATGATTAAAATATTGAATCTAGATCTAGAAAGATCTATACGTAAAATTCGTTAATCACAAACCGAAGTGGGTCTAGATCTAGAATTTAGATTCTAGATCAAGATAGAGAAATAATCCAGATTTATAACCTCTTTACAACTCAAGCTAAAATACCTTGATTTTGAACTTGGTGCTGGTCTGTAATATCTTCGGGTTTTGACAAACTTCGAAAGTTAATTCCCTAAAGTACCAAACACATCGAACTATGACAAGTTGTTAGCTAGCCTACCTAAACTAAACTGACAGACCCTATCACTGGAGAAAGAAAATGTAAGCTTTTTAGTATAGTAAAGAAAGGTGAGTTGATCTCTCGGTTGGCTTAGCTTCGCAAGGCTGGTTTCGAGTTGAAGAATCTCTGTTTATAGTAGAAACGAGGCAGCCAGTCAAATGAACCGCTGCGCTCAAAGTAGCCAATCAGAGACGAGTTCCCCTAGAAACGGTGATTAGCTCACGTGGAAATAAAAATTGCAGCTGTAGTTGTTTTCCCTTTGCGTAACAATTATTGTCTGCGTCATTTTCCGTAGCTGGTTAGAAATGTTGGAGCATTGAATTAATCAGGCAGCAATACAAATTGATAAAGAAAGAATAAAAGATATTACAGGTCTACATTAATCTGTGTTTTCTTCCAAAGTCTAGTTGGTCGAGAATGATAGCTTATTATTATCTTTTTCTTTTTTAAACTAATTGTGAATAAGCCTTATAATTAATATTTTGTAGATATAAATATACTTTTTCATATATGATCTCAAACAGTTATTTTCCATTTAACAATTCTTTGATTCCTGTATCCCACCCCCCCCCCCCACCCCCACCCCTCCCCCCCCCCCAAAAAAAAAAAAACAAAAACAAAAAAAAACAAATAAATAAATAATAAAAAATGAAATAGTAAAAATGAATAATGTTTGCTCGACCGTGAAGCCTAGTCTGAAAATCGTATATCCCAAGGACACTCAATGTGTCAAAGAGCACACTTGGCCCTATCTAGTTTGAAGCTAGTCAGTGAGATTTGCTCAGAAGTGTTTAAGGTCTGTGTTTCGTTTTATGATATCACACTCATGCATGCAATCACTGCCTTTACTGCTTTTATCTAGGTGTAGGCCTGGACCGTTACAAATTATATCTCGATCACGATCTAACAAAGTAGTGGATGCCTCTTGAAAATTTAAAAGACATTTCATATAGTTAGAAAAATATAGCTGTTTGACCAATTGCTATGATTCGTATAATGTTAGTTTTTATCAAAGCAAATATATGGCTAGTTGAGTGTGATCCAACACCACTACCGTTACCAAATGCTTCAGCCAGGAATCGATACCAAGACCTTATAGTCTAGCACCCCACTTACTGCGTCATCTGATACCCCAGTTTGAATTACGATAGACTTATCCCACTGACAAAAAATTAAGCATAAGTTCGTGCTAAAGAATAGTAGATCTACATAAATTTGCGCAATTCGTCGAAACGAACTTTATAGAATTAGCATGAATCGAATATTATTGTTTTTCCCTTCTTTTGAAAGGTCTATAATTATAGAGAGTAATCTTCTTCAACAAAGAGCTTTCAGTTGAAAATGTGGGGTGAGAGAAATTCATCGATTTTTTTTTAGTTGGGCGCTTACCGCTTTTAAACAACACGAAGAAATAAAATTGCGGGTTTAATACAACCCGAGAAAAATAGGGGGCTGGCCTTTCGCTCTCAAGGCACGTAGTATCAAAGCAGAATTGTCTTAACTCATTGAGTTTTCCATACAGTTTGGTCAATGTTGAGCGTCACTGGACGAATTCTATCTTTAAACCAGTAGCTTAGTTCAGCTTTGTGGAGGGGAAGAGACCTTATGACTTTTCCTCCCTGTTACTTTTAGATTAACTTACTTACCCCAACTCAACTGGCGGTCAATTTATTTTCTTTCTATCTTTCTTTTTTCTTTTTAAGTGCGACAGTTGAGAGGCATCCTACTTAATAATAAAATGGTGGATTCTGCATTTATTAAATATTCTAACTATAATAGCTAAATTTTCTTAACGTGTACATTCAAATTAAGTCAAAGACTCATTGGTCATGGTAGCAATCGGAAGGGAAACTTGTGATCATTGATTGAACGAACACTTGATCTACATGATAAAACTGTGAAAGATCATTCCTACAGAAATTTTAAAGTAAAGAAAGTAAAGACCATGTAATGAAGCTTTTTGATAGTGTAATACTTGAATCGAGAGATTTGAGATTCGTTTTTTTTTTTAAAAAGGTAAAACTTTCACAGGAGGAAAATGAGAATTATAAGCCTCCTTCTCTCTCTCTCTCTCTCTCTCTCTCTCTCTCTCTCTCTCTCTCTCTCTCTCTCTCTCTCTCTCTCTCTCTCTCTCTCTCTCTCTTTCTCTCTCTCTCTCTCTCTCTCTTTCTCTCTCTCTCTTTCTATCTCTCTCTCTTTCTCTCTCTCTCTTTCTCTCTCTCTCTCTCTCTCTCTCTCTCTCTCTCTCTCTCTCTATCTCTCTCTCTCTTCTCTTCTCTCTCTTGTGTCAAAGATACAAATTAGAAAAAAAAAACTTGTTATATTTGTGTGCTGCTCATAAGCTTTTGTCTTACCGTCTTCATGAATACAAATTCCTCCTCCCCTTTCTCGCCCTTCCCCCTCACACCCTCCCCACGCCTTTCTCCTCACTGCGGGGTGCCAATTTCAATTTATTTGCGGCTTTTCGTAACCTATCTTAGTCGCTTCGATATTGAAATATAAGCAAGGCGAAACATTGGTTAACTAAGTGAGATCCTCCGTTGTTCCAAAATACGTGTCGTAAAAAGACGGGTTTGGATTGGACTTAGGGCGGATTGAGCTGGACATGTGGTATCAATGCATTCTCCCTACGTTTTTCAAATTAATGTAGGTTTTCGGGATATAATACCTTACTGGGTGGGGCAGGTGGGTTGATGTGCTCTATAAACGGTTCATTATAGCTTCTTATTAAATGTAAGTCTTTTGAGCAAAGCTTGTCATGTTTTGAATATTTTGAAGTTTCATGGTAGCGCAGATCCTTGGTTTTGTATCTTTATAACCGAAAAGCGGAGCTGCTGGATAATATTTCTGTTTAATCCTTATAGATAACAGCACCCTTATCTTTCTTTATCTATGCAAGAGAATGGTTTAATTTTTAGGTCATTCAAACAATGCGATTGCAAGAATTTAAAAGCATGGGTTGTTTTTTTCTTTTACTTGTTGTTCTGACTTACAAAAAAACTGAATGTTCTCAGGGGTTAAAAATAATTTAAATTCAGTGTCAGTCACATAACATTGCATCGCTATAGGTGTATCGTAAAATAACGTTAAAAAAAAGTACATTTAAATGGATTTGGTCGACCCTCTACATAAAATCTAGATGATCGTGGGGCAGCAGCAACAGTAGCAGCTGGTAAATGGTTAAATACATAGGGTAACATAAGAGAAATTGTCTGGGATTAGTGCCGATACTCATAATAAAACTGCCACACCGTTAGGCTTAGCCACATTAACAGGTGATGCACGTTTTAATTACTGGTTTTATTGCTGAGCCAGATTTGCCCAAAATTTACGTTGTATTTCCTGAAGTTAAAGGTACAACCCACTTTGGAAGCTATATTGTCTGCGTTTTGCACCACCAGCCCTCTCCAACCCCATTCACACATAACATGTTTTAAATAGTTACAAAACCTACATGCGCAACGTCTTTCACAGTTCATTTAATTGTGTGTATGTGAACTAGTTTCAAATAGTTTCTGATCTTATGACCTAAAAAAATCATCTACGGAAGAAACGTAACAAACTAAAAGTAGATCAAGGTTTTGAATGGAAAAAAGCTCACAATCAAATAAAATAAAATCTAAAAAAAATACGAGAAAGGGTAAAAGGGTAGGGTTGGGAGGATGTGGATTTCGACACTTAATGAATCTTTACCGTTGCTCTACTCCTTTCTTTTCCTCTTCCTTTTTATTTATATTGTTGTAAGATGTAAGGCGGAGCACGTTTATATTTTAAAAAAAGAAATAATACTAATCTTCTCAGATTATAAACCTTTTTATACAACGGATCAACCTTCTTTTAAGGGGTGCAACAACACAAGGAATACTTTATTTAAAATTATGTATACATTTAAACATGAAAATACTTAGAAGGAAACAACACCTATCTGGTAAGAAAAGGAGAAGAAAATCATCTTGACTACAAAGAAAACTGTGTAGAGCTAAAATGAACGCCCCATCGGTTCCATAGATTTCAACAAAACAAGAGTATCCACTAAATACCTATACTCAGTGATAATTACAAACGGTAGTTTGTAGATCTTTCTGGTTTACGCAAATGAGTTTTTGATGTTCTGAAGGATGTTCCGACCCAAACACTCTAAATAGTAGCATTCTTGTTCATGACCTCACGGCGAGTCTGCACAACCCATCTCAAACTTCCAACAAGCGGCATCTTCAAAAGGGAGGTTATTCAATTCACCTAAACGAACAGAATACTAATGTCCCTTGCTTACCGAATGGTCCTCATCCGGAAATTCAACAGGGTCCGCAGTGACCTCTAGAGATGGGACAAAAACATAATGGAGCGGGATAGGACTCTGAGGCTCAAAGCTACCGATCGGCCGTTTGGTTAATAGGCATAATTGGGTAGTTTGACGGATCTCATTTAGAAAGGTGTTGAGGCTAGGGGAGTTAGCTATGCTGGGATGAAAACAGCTCGCAGGATTAACTAGCTACCCCACAGCGATGGTCTAAGAACAATTACGAGCTTTTCTCTATCTTTATACCGCTCCATACCCTTGGGAATTTCCAAGGATCGATGGTGATGACGAACTTCAGATTAAAACACCTTTAACTAGACAGTGCAACTATTTATGGTGCTGCGCTGTCTTAGGAAAAGGCTGCTAAAGAAATTAGAGAATAACCACAAAAAAGCATCGAAAAAATACCCAGTAGTATCCAAGGAAACTTTTTTTTAAAAGGCAGAAGTCTTTGGAAGTAACAATACAAATAATTGTAGTTAAAGAAAAAATTAATTTTTCCTCTTCTTATTACCTGATTTAAACAAAATATCTTTAATCAAAAGATTTTCAAGGTCTCTTGACTTCAGGTTTAAATGTTACCCTGGCCCAAATATAAGTTGGAAGCTAGCATGCTTATGTTGAAAGCAAAAACTGGATTACTATTGAACCTGAATGGCTCTTTATTAACACAAATCCTAATTCCTATGCCACACGTTTCTGTTTAAGGGTAGTTGTTTTTTTCCTTTAAAAATATTTTTTTTTCTCGTCATGTTGTCATGGACCTATTTAGTATTTTTTTCTCTCCCTTCTTTATTATCTTTCTCTCTCATTATCCCCTCCCTGCCCCCCTCTCTCTCCCTCTCTCTCTCTCTCTCTCTCTCTCTCTCTCTCTCTCTCTCTCTCTCTCTCTCTCTCTCTCTCTCTCTCTCTCTCTCTCTCTCTCTCTCTCTCTCTCTTCTTCTTCTTCTTCTTCTTCATTTAATGTATCTGCTTGATGTCTGAATCGTTGCCTATCTACTCCCCTCCCCCACTTTTTTCAATCTCTCTGTCTGTCTGTCTGTCTCTCTCTCTCTCTCTGTCTGTCTGTCTGTCTGTCTGTCTGTCTGTCTGTCTCTCTCTCTCTCTCTCTCTCTCTCTCTCTCTCTCTCTCTCTCTCTTCCCATCTCTCTCACTGTCTATCTATCTATCTTTCTCCCCGCCTCCTTTCTTGCGGATTCCTTATTGGTGTTATGTTAAGTGCTTGGCAGCCATAATATTATGGTGTAAAAAGTCAACATTGATGCTCCTTGGGTATATTAAAAAGTGTTAAAGCACAAACAGCCTGGCAGTATTTTGATAGAGAAATGACATCATGTGACTATTTCTAAACAACTCATGGGGTTTCTTGCAATCTCAAGTAGGTTAGACTTTCATCAGTCTGTAAATATTGACCGCAGAATTGATCGGATTGTCCCAGCGATATTATCATTCTCACCCTTTGCCCGAACAATCCAAAACTTTCTGGCTCTCGATACTACTTTGGTCCACGTCTCTTCGAAAAACTTAGGAGACGACAAAGAGTAAGATATCGATAATTTTATAATATAATCGACTCGACTGTGACCACCCGCTCCGAGCTGTGGAATAAGAAGGGAAAGGAGGCAATTTTGTTTGTCATATTTCAGAGCCCAAAGCATTGGCGATTCACATTAAAATTTAAGCTTTTCATGAGCATGTGACCGGAAATCCTTCAGGGTAAGTTACCCCGCTTTCAAAACTTGTCGCAACTGAGGGATGAGTATAGTTGAAAGGATTTCTATACGCGGAACTCTCCACCCTCAGGTGACATTGGTTTGCTGTTCTTGCAATGTTACTGTCAACAAGGCAAATTTACACAGCTTCATTTGTTTGATAAATGATAGCAAGATTTATCTTCAAATCAGAGGCAAATATTCCTCAGTCCGTTGGTCCGACGTATTAAGATAAAATTGTAAAAATAAAATCCTTTGTGCCAGTATTTTTTTTTTCATGTACAACATCCTTCTCTCTTTCTGTCTGTTAGTCTCTCTCTCTCTCTCTCTCTCTCTCTCTCTCTCTCTCTCTCTCTCTCTCTCTCTCTCTCTCTCTCTCTCTCTCTCTCTCTCTCTCTCTCTCTCCACAATCCTTTCTTTTTTTTTTTAATGCATGCAAACTATCAAAAGGCTTATCATTCCGCAGGATTTGCAGGATATAAATAATAAAAAGGATGCCACTGATAGGATGTTAACAATGTTTCTCTTTTTTTCTACATATCGCTTCACCCTCTCCATCCCTTTCTCTTTGTCTCTGTAGCTCGACCTCTTTCTACCTCCTCTTCCTTTTCCTCTCTTTCCCCCTTACTCTTTATCTCCCTGTTTTCTGCATATCTTCAGTCTTTTACTATCTCTTTCTCTTAACCACCTTCTTCCCTCTTTCTTATCCTCCACCGAATTATTATCAGTTTCATAGCACGGATTTAAAGAACATGCTTTTTTTCCATTTATATCATCGGGAAGAAAATATAGAAAATGCGCAACTAGAATATCAGGTAATGGAAAGAATTTAAAAAAAAAAAACCCATATGCAAACTTTTATAACTGAAAAGTATTGTACAAAAGATAGTTCCTACTACAAAAGAGTACAAAAAGCGGGTAGTTTTATCAGCGAATGAGATTTCAAGAACATGTGTCAACTCAAGCTTTTAAGAATCAATGAATAAAAGGACTGGTGTGTTAATGCTCAAGACCTGTATGCGACGTAATAGTAAAGAGCAATAAGACTAGTTTTGTAAAATCCAAATCTATTTACAAATATTTTAAACATTCATTATCATGTAGGTTTAAATACAGCGGGGCTAAGAAGTCTCACAAGGCAGTGCACTTTTATGCACTTATCGCAGAAATTCACAGCTTTCTTATAATCGTTTCAAACGATCTAAAAGCAGATTGGGAAAGTACAGAATTAGTCGATTTCCTTTGTTTGTTTTTCAAAAACATTTATGTAAATATTTTACAAATCATTTTCCCCGCTCTTTTTGTTATTTCACGACGGACCGTTAAATAATATACAAGAGATATACATTAAAAGAGATCTTAAGAAAAACAAGAAGTTCAAGTTTGGCCCGTGGACCACCTTCAATCCTGCGAGGCTTCCTAAATTTAGTGTTCGATGCGTAACACCACGTAACTGAGAGGATACAATGTATGTCATGGATACAATTTATTCTATCCAAACTTTCACCAAACTGAATAATATTTACACAATAATTCAGGGCGTTCCTCTTGGCTTCAGTTGTCTCTCGATAGAAAATTATCTCTATTGAATAATTTATCAGCGTGTTCGTAAACGCTGTCTTAATTTGGGGGAATCGGGTTCATTGTTCGCTAGCACTTGTTGTCATGGATGACCGTTATTTATGTATACGAGGTCACAATTGTCAAGGTTTCTTCAATCTCCCAGACAGACCTGGCTGTGACCATCTAGAAACATGTTGCATAAAATAATGCGTCGTGGTCTCACAATACAACGCAAGCACCCCTGACATGCCTCAGTGCAGTCCGATCAACAGATTTTATCCTAGCTCTGAAATAATTAGGCCCTATACGAGCTCAACTCTCCACAGGCAAATGGTGTCCAAGCGCTTTCTGGGCATCTGACATTGAAACAAATTACGTCTTCGGACAAAATAGTGTCGGGTGTTCCAGTTGGCTGCAGTCATCTTTGGCACAATGGCGGGGCTCCAGGATGTTGGCAAACGTTTTCTCCTTCCGTGGACTGGGGTTTATTGTTCGCCCTCGCTGGGCAGGAAGTTTGTGAACGTCTTTGGACACAATGAGGATGACGATTAAAGAGATGATGGTCTTGCTGTGTGTAAATAGAACACGTAGAAAGTATCCGGTGATTCAAGAAAGGGATAGGATGACATGGATAATATATGAGAGATAGAAGAAAAAATGAGCGAGATTAAAAAGTAGAGGAAAGAAAGCGGAAAGTAGTGAAATTGAAGTCGAGCTGGACAAAGAGAAAGGAGAGAAGAAGAAGAAGAAGAAGAAGAAGAAGAAGAAGAAGAAGAAGAAGAAGAAGAAGAAGAAGAAGAAGAAGAAGAAGAAGAAGAAGAAGAAGAAGAAAAAGACAACAAGCAATTTGTTATAATTGCTAAGGGTTTAAGAAACAGTTAGGTAAATAGAAATAAATAAAATATCAGGCTAAGAGAGAGAGAGAGAGAGAGAGAGAGAGAGAGAGAGAGAGAGAGAGAGAGAGAGAGAGAGAGAGAGAGAGAGAGAGAGAGAGATCGGGGCGGGGGGGAAGAGGAGAGGAAAGGAGTTAAAGAGAGCGGAGAAAAGTTTACATAATTTTATAAGCAGACAAAGTCATAATATCATTTTGCGCATAGTTTTATTATTAAACAATATATAGGCCTCTATTTTATAGTCTCCCAAGGGCAAGATTATCGAAGAGAAGCATCTTTATCTCGCTCCATGCGGGTTTATGAATTATGAGTATAACTTGATACTGGTGATCAAATTACGGCGGGGCAGAAGTAATAAGACATGGGCTCTAAGTATCCTCAAACTGTTTTGGGCCAGCAGTGGCATCTCAATATTTCTCGATGTCATAAAATCAATGAGGCAAGACAGAGCATTCTGACCCATATATTTTTTATATCATCAATAGGGATGATAATTATGTCTAAGTCGCTCAGCATGAATAAAAAAACAATCAAGAGTATAAAATAACTGATTAGCAGCTCCCAGGTACTGGTTTTTTCGCAACTTCACTAAATAATTTCACCTCATAATTTTTTTTTTTTTTTTGTTCAAGCCGTGGGACTATTCGTATAATTTTCATAGAATTTGGGGCAATTTTGCATAATCAAAATGTTTTGGTTGTATATTAGCTGCATAATTTTCTTTTTTTTTTTGTGTGTGTGTGTACATGTATCCTCAAAGTCAAAGAAAAACAGCAACCAGTTCTTATTTGTCCAGGAGCCCTGTTTAAATCTCACGTACTCATCTTTTGACAAACTGGAATCTTGGCAATTCAAGATTTTTTTTTTTATTTCTTTAAGACAAAAGAAGTCTTTAGAAGATATAACTTCACCAGGGAGCTAGATAACAAAGAGGTCTTCAAAAAAGAACCTGATCCCCCACCCCCACCCCATCGCGAAAGATTAGGCTCTGAGAGAGTCAAAAAGAGAGAATAACAGAGAGAGAAAGAGAGAGATAGACAGAGACAGACAGACAGACAGAGAGCGAGAGAGAGAGAGAGAAGAAGAAGAAGAAGAAGAAGAAGAAGAAGAAGAAGAAGAAGAAGAAGAAGAAGAAGAAGAAGAAGAAGAAGAAGAAGAAGAAGAAGAAGAAGAAGAAGAAGAAGAAGAAGAAGAAGAAGAAGAAGAAGAAGAAGAAGAAGAAGAAGAAGAAGAAGAAGAAGAAGAAGAAGAAGAAGAAGAAGAAGAAGAAGAAGAAGAAGAAGAAGAAGAAGAAGAAGAAGAAGAAGAAGAAGAAGAAGAAGAAGAAGAAGAAGAAGAAGAAGAAGAAGAAGAAGAAGAAGAAGAAGAAGAAGAAGAAGAAGAAGAAGAAGAAGAAGAAGAAGAAGAAGAAGAAGAAGAAGAAGAAGAAGAAGAAGAAGAAGAAGAAGAAGAAGAAGAAGAAGAAGAAGAAGAAGAAGAAGAAGAAGAAGAAGAAGAAGAAGAAGAAGAAGAAGAAGAAGAAGAAGAAGAAGAAGAAGAAGAAGAAGAAGAAGAAGAAGAAGAAGAAGAAGAAGAAGAAGAAGAAGAAGAAGAAGAAGAAGAAGAAGAAGAAGAAGAAGAAGAAGAAGAAGAAGAAGAAGAAGAAGAAGAAGAAGAAGAAGAAGAAGAAGAAGAAGAAGAAGAAGAAGAAGAAGAAGAAGAAGAAGAAGAAGAAGAAGAAGAAGAAGAAGAAGAAGAAGAAGAAGAAGAAGAAGAAGAAGAAGAAGAAGAAGAAGAAGAAGAAGAAGAAGAAGAAGAAGAAGAAGAAGAAGAAGAAGAAGAAGAAGAAGAAGAAGAAGAAGAAGAAGAAGAAGAAGAAGAAGAAGAAGAAGAAGAAGAAGAAGAAGAAGAAGAAGAAGAAGAAGAAGAAGAAGAAGAAGAAGAAGAAGAAGAAGAAGAAGAAGAAGAAGAAGAAGAAGAAGAAGAAGAAGAAGAAGAAGAAGAAGAAGAAGAAGAAGAAGAAGAAGAAGAAGAAGAAGAAGAAGAAGAAGAAGAAGAAGAAGAAGAAGAAGAAGAAGAAGAAGAAGAAGAAGAAGAAGAAGAAGAAGAAGAAGAAGAAGAAGAAGAAGAAGAAGAAGAAGAAGAAGAAGAAGAAGAAGAAGAAGAAGAAGAAGAAGAAGAAGAAGAAGAAGAAGAAGAAGAAGAAGAAGAGGGGGAATAACATGACCAAAAGATGGTTTCATGAATGACCAATCTTTTGGAACGTCTACGAATTAATGGCGTCCAAGCAGCTCTCTAAAACAAAAAGAAAAAAAAGAAGTGAAAAATACTTCATGTCTGTATTTTGGGGAGTTTTATCCACAAAAAGACACTTTTCTCTATAATTCTCTCTCTCTCTCTCTCTCTCTCTCTCTCTCTCTCTCTCTCTCTCTCTCTCTCTCTCTCTCTCTCTCTTTATCTCTCTACATTTCTCTCCTTTTCTATCTATCTTTCTATCAATCTCCAATCAATGACTTTGTGAAAAGTTTTGCAATACTCATTTCTTTAAAGAACGTTTCTTCTCCTTAAGCACTATGCATAAGATTGATCAATATCAAGCACCTTTTCCCTGTTAGGAGGAGGCAAATGGATGATTGTAATGAGGATTTGTGTGATTGCGTATCTACACACTCGAGATCAGAGACAATCTTTCTTCGGAGACCAGCTTGAGGAAGGTGTAAAGTACTTCACAAGTGCAGTCCTTAATTCTCTTTCTCGTCTTAACCATGGAGTGAACTTAGCGAGGGCATTTTCTAAATTGTTCGTCCCCTAAATCTACTAAAAAGTTTAGCGAGAAACGAGGGCCGATCTTTTCGAGAAGTGACCGCCTTGCCAGGAACCAGGAAGGAATCAATGAATGAATTATCATGTAGCTGCTCACTGCTAATTAGAACCATGGGAAAACCCTAATTCCTGCAGCTTCTTTAGGACTACGCGTGATATTTACCTATTACCTTGTCCCACAATCCAAAACATGATATAACATAATGCATGGTTGTAGCCCCAGTATTTTTCTAAATAAATGGTTAATTTCTTTGCCACGGAGTATTATAGGCAGCAAGTGTAGCCAAAGCGCTAGCTTGAGGAAACATTATATCCGATGATCCATTCATTGTATAAAGCGTGTGAAATTAAGTAGAAAAAATTTATTTGAAAATATATAAACTATTCAAAGTTTTCACAACTAATGTTTTGATTATTACAAACTACAAAGAGTGAGGGAAAAAAATGACTTAACGACCAAAAGCAAGAGATGGAGAGAGAGAGAGAGAGAGAGAGAGAGAGAGAGAGAGAGAGAGAGAGAGAGAGAGAGAGAGAGAGAGAGAGAGAGATGGAAGGAGGTAAATAGGTACATATTTAAGCATTTTAGCATCTTACTAAAAAAGCAATCAAACCAGCAATTCCAATTTTTTCTTCATATCTTCTATTAAAAAACACTATTTAACCAGTTAGTTACACTCGATAATGTTCTTAAATTTAGTTATTTACAACAGAGTAAAATAATATTAGTTCTGAATGCAAAGAAGAAAATTAACAATAAAAATGTTAATTTTCTTTCACGTGCTGAAACACTGTATTGAAACTAATGAAGTTGCAGTCCAGGCTAATCCGTTTATTGTTATACAATAACGCGCTTTTGACTTGCTACAAAGTTGTTTTTTACTGTTTTAGATTAATTAGATAACTTTGTATCATGATTTCGTGCTCAGAATTTAACTATTTTCAAGAGCTGTTACATATATCTAACTTTGATCCCTCTTAATTTTATCTAGAGCTACCTTCAAACTTCAATGCCAAGAAGATATTTCACCGCATGGAGAAATTATTCTAGATTTTCAATTTCTCCAATTTTCAAACATTTTATTTGACCTTTCATATTTTAGGATACGATGGTTCTCTTTTGAAACAAAGAGAGACAGAATTTTTCTTTTTATTTCTATCCATGAAAATTCTGGCATTCTGATTTGTTTCCGAGAATGATATAGCTTACTTTAAAAAAATATGTAAAATTAAATGTCATTACGAGAAATTAAGGTGAACATTCCATGTCCTAAAAAGATGAGAAATATGAAAAAAAAAAAAAGCAACGGTGAAAAAAACAATTGAATAGTAAGGAGGGCCGTGAAATAAAGGGGAAATCAATTTTTTCCAAGAAAGGAAGAAAAAATGAAGCAAAAACAAAACAAAATAACGATAAATGTATTTTGTTAATCATCTTAACGCACAAATTATGGCACGGTATTGACTTTGCAGAAAACTGAAAAGAGATAAAACTCTTTGTCAAATGGCGTGGTGCGTACAATGATTTTTAGTTACCAGAGAAAACAACTGTCACTCTTTGCGCTTTAGTATGAGTGTTCCAGAAATCTGATCGCACAACTTTACGGAAACGCATGATTAACATAGGCAAAAACACAATTTCGTTTAGGAATTAGATTTATATTTTCTCGCTGTAGGTAAGGGTTGAGGAGGGAGCATTTTCTGGTCTCACGGACGGTCCATATCTGCGAGTGTGAGTTTGACGTAACAAAGTTCTATGTATTCCTGTACATTGAAGACGGGAGATTAAAGAAGGCGTGACCATCAATTGACCTCCCTTTGCTTCTGCATGTTTGACGTCTGTTCATCTGATTTGACGTGAGTGACGTCTCTTTGGGGAGCCTAGCAATCCCTGCATGAATTCGCACTAGTAAATCCGTGGAAGTACAAAGTAGATCCCTCAAGCTAACACTAGATTAAAGTTATGGCCATTCATCTCTCTCTGTCTAGGTCTCTCTCTCTCTCTCTCTCTCTCTCTCTCTCTCTCTCTCTCTCTCTCTCTCTCTCTCTCTCTCTCTCTCTCTCTCTCTCTCTCTCTCTCTCTCTCTCTCTCTCTCTCTCTCTCTCTCTCTCTCTCTCTCTCTCTCTCTCTCTCTCTCTTTTTCTCTCCCCCCCTATTCCCTCTTTACCTATGTATCTGTCTATCTGTGTATCAAACTTTACCTCTGTCTTTTTCTCTATCTGTCAGACATGCACCAGCTTGCTATTGAGTAATATGTAGGTTACATTAACACATGCACTGAGTCTTCGGTTTAAGACTTCGAGAAAATTTATACAAATAGTTGTACCGTTTTGTTTTGTCTTTGTTTTTTTGTTTGTTTTGTTTTGGTTGTTTGTTTTTGTTTTTGTTTTTTGTTGGGTTTTTTTTTTTTGGTTATATTTAATTTTTCAAATCTTACTCGATGAACATCGACTTTAGTTTCCGAAAGGTTTATTCTATTTAATTATGCACCCAGATCAGTTACAGCGATCCATATTTTACATTAAAAATCAAAGACCAAAGAGGACAGTTTAATTTTACTTTTGTCTGTGAACATTGACTTTTGTTTCCGAAAGATTTATTCTATTTAATTATGCACCCAGATCAGTTACAGCGATCCACATTTTACATTAAAAATCAAAGAGCAAAGAGGACAGTTTAGTTTTACTTTTTTCTGTAGTGTGGGTTCGCATTAGGGCAATGGAGCCATGATTATTTTCACGCCATCCTCCATTTTGGTAAGTGCCATCCGACTCCACGAAACTGAACGCTTTCACGCGTGTTCGTTAAAAGGAAAAACGCGAAGTACAATGTACCACCTCTCCGGCTGTGGTGAAGACCATCTGGGGAGGGCGCCAAAAGCCACAAAGAAAAGTCTCTCTTGGGAGTCATCGTAATATTTCACAAGTCTTGTGTTGGTCCATCTGCGGGCGAGACCTGTCAATGATATACTGGCTGCCTGTTGCGTATGGAGAGCTTGAAATCGGATTCCGCTGAACGGATTTTGTGAACACCGAATCTACATGATTGTGTGTATGTTTTGTTGCACCAACTAACTTAGCTGTAAAGGTTACATTACATGTACTTCGTTTCATTCGTTGAAAATGGCATTGGGATTTTTAAAGTCATAAAGTTGCTGCTGAGCTTATGAAATGAACCTAATACATCATACATGTAAATTATATTTTGCTGTTACATTTACTTCGTTTTTGTCTTGCAAACATTAATTGGTTCTTGAAGATGTAAAAAATCAGAACCAAATACATGTAGTATAATCATAGGGGCAAAATTCATTTTAAATAGTGTATAATGGATAACTTTAGTGACACCGATCATCTCAACACAGGAAAGGTGAGTGTACATACATGTGAGTGGTACCGAGAGAGCTACGGTAACTGATTAGGTAAAGAAGAAAAAAGGAAACACACGCGAGTGAATCATTTAGCAATCCATGTGGGTTTTTTTTTCTTTTGTCTAAGCCGTGAAGACAAAGGAAGAAAAGATCAAGTTTTTGAAGAGAAGCAGGTACAGGTACAAATCAAGCAAGATTGGAGATGACCAGATGGGCTAAGAACGTGGTAACTGCTTGTGCCATAAGCACATGATGCAATAATTGTTGCTCTTTGGGCGGAACACGTAGACCCAACAGAAGTGTTGTTAGAGAAAAACTATGCCTCTTTCTTCTTTTTTTTATTTCAGATCAAGGTTGACCGTATGTATGCATGTGTGGGAGAGGGGGAGGAGTAAAAGGATAATTTAAGACTTGTTATCTTGGAATTAACCAGTGACCATGATATTGATAGCTTCACCGGTGAGAAAGTAGAATATTAATAGGTTTCTGTATAATCTTGGTTTCATCTAATAACATTGGTTTTATGCTGGCTTCATAAGCTTACATGTTGAGGCAAACAAAACATAGACTGTCACAGATTTTTTAATTTTCGAGCAACATAGCCGAAACGCAAGTCAAGGAAAAAAGTTCTTTTTATGAAGTAAACTGTTCTGCGCTTTTGTCTCTTTCATATTTTACATATCTTCTATCTAAGGGTATCTCCTTCAATTTGTTTCCAAATGAAGAGATCGTGTTATGTTTGACTGCATTATAGAACGGGACTTGAGCCCTATTGCTGTCGCCCTAAAAATATCTATATTAAAATATTTCAGAATATAAATAACCATGACATCATAAAAAAAAAAAGAATTTATTGCGAGTATGATTAGTTTGGGATTTTCTGAGCACAGGCAGACCCATGGACTGTTTCGCCTGAGGTAATTGCCCTCAAATTTGCCATTGATTGAGCTGATAGGCAGTGGTCAGTCTAGGGCGCCCTGTGGTCAGTCAGGGAGGTTACTGCTTCTAACATTACGTAGAATTACCTGAAAAAGAATGGCCATGACTTGCGCTGTCTAGCCATTCTGGGGTGAAACGTGTGAAAATGGTGCGATGAGACTATTACTTTCAAAAGTGCGAGACGGCAGGGCGTTGGGAAGGGAGAAATACAAGTGGGATGAAGGAGAAATAGAAGATATTGCAGTGGGTGTCTTTTGGCAAGGGAGAGCATGCTTTAGATTATAATAAGATAGTTCTTGATTGACACAGAGCGAGCAAAAAAGAGAGAAAAAGAAAGGCAGAGAGAGAGAGAGAAAGGAAAAGAAAGAGGCGATGGAAGGCAGGGTCAAAGGTTATAGGATAGTTTTTGGTGTTACAGTACACATCTAATTTCTAATGAAATTTACGTTACCTATCAAAACTACAGTCGCTCTTGCAACTACAATTTATGTGACTCTTTTTACAATTTCTAAATTCCTCGGAAAAAAATCCCACCTGTTGCAGAAAAAGAGCTATGACAGAGGAAACCAAAACACCTGTTGCGGAAAAGAAGCTATATAGTTTATGTCAGAAAAAAAAGGTCTGGTTAGACGAGATCTTCCATTTCCATTGAATCCATAATCCAAAATATTGTCGCGATTCATATATTTTTCCAAAGTTGAAATTTTTAAGAATATAAATATTTTACTTATCTTGTAAAACACTAATCTACATAGGTTCTTTTAAACCCTCATTATCATAACGAGTGTTCAGGTGGATCTTTAAATAAATTTGAAAAGTGCAAAATTAGCTGTTTTCAAAAGTAAAAAAGTAAAAAGATGTTTCTTGTGAGAGGATCGAAACATTATTGAAAATATCATTAACCTTTACATATGCATTCACATGGCCCACTTCATATAACTTTATTAGCAGATTTCGGGCAGAGCAAAATTGAAAAAAATAAAAGTCTGCCCTATATGGTGGCCATTAAACAGTCTAGAGCCAGACAATATAAAAATATAAGCTAAATTTTTTAAACAGAAAAAATGATCTGGACCAAAACATCAAAGTAGCATTTTTCAAAGGACGTGTGATACTGATATTTCTGGCTGATGAGGGTAAAATTGAGAAATTCATAAAATGCGCAAAATGAATTACTTGAAATGTTGAACTAAACCTTCTTATTCCAGACATTAGCGATTAATTGAAGAGGGACTGAATATTCCCTTTAGTTTTTTTCGAACAAACGTAACATTTTCAAAATGGAAAAATAAAACACTATTAAGGATACTTTGTTTTTGAAAAATGTCATCAAACTGCTTTATTGCTGAAAATTGGCACAGTGTTTTGTTGCTAGTATGAAACCAGTTACTGGGAAACAAAGCCCGCCAAGCTAAAATAACGCTCACAGGCTAGAGATGCAAAACAATAAATATAGAGATAGAATATATTATATTTTATAGAGATACGCTTGAACGTCACATCACAGAAAATGGTATCGGTATTGGAAGAAGAATCGATACTAATAGTACTGGTATTTCCAATTCGTTCCTCGCCTTCTGGAAAGAAAAGTAGTGAAAGCATGAATTTGTTTGCATTCAATTGAAATTATTTTTAGAGATTTTCAGTACTGAATTGATATGATCGACCCTAAAGCTATAATGTTTTTCTCTAAAATACCTTATGTGCAAAATTATATATATATATATATATATATATATATATATATATATATATATATATATATATATATATTCACGTTGAAATAAATAAGGATCAAAGAATAAGGGAAAGGTAAAAAAAAAAAAGGAAAAGTTGAAAACTATGATGTCATTGAAAAGATTGATTGGATGAACCCATCTTGATTAATTTCAATGGTAACAGCAAATGTGTAAAAAGTAACTTAGTTTTTTTAACAAATGTATGCAAGCGTATTTTATACTTATTTACAAAAAGAAAGGAGATAAATTTAAAAAAATAACTTAGTGAGTTTAAGTGCTAAGAAATTAAGGTAAAATAGTTGAGAAAAAAGGCTAGGCTCAGCCACGTTAAAACATTTTGACTGTTCTAAAGTCAATTGAATTTTACATGAGAAAATTATTGTCCTGTATCTTTAAAGGTTTCAGTAAGTATAGAATGATAGTGGTGATCACTGTTTAGTATTTGATGGAAAACTTTTTTAATTGTTACAGGAATTCCGTTTAATAACTTAGCTGTCCCCTTCACAAATGACATGACATACTGTTCCTATTTTAACTGGTTCACAGAGTTATAAAAGAGACGGTAAGAGACGATATGGCGTCAATGTCTTGCTTTTCAGGTTAACTGAGTTTCAAGAGGAGCCAAAGTCCTCTTCGGGACTCTGATCTTCCACCTATCCCTTCGCTCGATTCTGTTTAAAAGTAAAGTTGAGAATTAAACAAGTACGCACATTACACACAGCCTCAAGCTTTCTCTTTACAACCACCAACCTGCTCCAGGAGGGAAACAGCTAGTTACTCTCGCTGCATCCAGCCCAGATAGTGCTCAAAGTTTGGTCAGTGTCCGTGGCTGTCCAGTAGGCGCCACGTACACTGGCCGATTGACCACGATGCGGCCGTCCAGATTCTTGATAGCTCGGACGGCGTCCTGGGCCTCGGCCATGATCACAAAGCCGAAGCCTTTGGAGACGCCAAACTCGTTGGAAATAACCTGCGAGAAAAATACAACGATCAGTATAAATGAATGTGGCTTCAAGTTCAGAATTTTAGTTATATTAACAATATAGGAGGTAAATACTCGTCCTCTAGATCCCGTCAAGAAAAAGGAAAGTTTCTTTTTTTCCCCCTAAATTGTTGATTAAAATCAAGATAAAAAGAGCGGTAGTGATAGCCGTATTCCTTACTTTAAAAAAAAAAGATCTTCATGTTTTGAGCTTTAACTGACCCCGTTCGTAACTCCGAGTGCGAATAGAGAACGGTTGATGTTAAGACCAAGTCAAAGAGTGGATTAATTAGAAAAATAAATGGATCATCTAAAATAATTTCAACTTATTTGCCTATCAAAATATTTAATGACCAGGCGAGTGTAAAGGGAAGCAACTGGATATTATAGCACTACCGTTTGTACTAACTGAACTAGTCCTAATTAGTTCCCTTTAAATGGCGGTGGATTGTAAAGAAAAAATCTTTACAAAACTAAACCAGCGGTCCCTAAAGACTGATTCCATACCTTGGCAGATACAACGTGCCCGTAGACGCTGAACAAACTCTCGAGCTTCTCGTCTGTGATCGACTCGTCCAAGTTTTTCACCGAAAGCGTTGCCGTCGTACTGGTTACATCGTCACAGTCGTCACAGCCCGGCTCCAGGCTTCCGCGTCTTGGCCTGTTGGTGGTGCTGCCGTCATCGGTAATATCCTCGCCATCGCCATCATCATCATCATGATCATTATTATCATTATCATAAGTGTTACCATCATAATTAACATCATTATTCACAGTGTCATCGTCCCTGTTGCTGCAGTTGCTATTGCTGCTGCATTTGAAGCTTGAAGCCGTGCTGGTGTTAGTGTCGGTGCTGGTGCTGGCTGTGGTGGTAGTGGTGGGCATTGTCTGCGCAGAGGTTGACCTCTTCCCTGATGCTGCATCCCCTGTGGCAGCCTTCTTCGCGGCCGTCAAGGCCAGGATGGCGTTGTTGCTGGTGTTGATGTTGTCGCTGTTATTGCTACAGACAATTAATACAGGCACATAATTTTTTATACCAGTTTTGTTTTTTCTCTTTCTTCTAGATATTTGCTCCCATAAATATGTAACGGCTAAGGTCTGGCAAAAAAAATTACCATTTTTTTTAAATAATCGAAATTCACAAGGAAATTTTTGCGGTCAAAAATGAATATAGACCAGGTCTTAAATTAATCCTCATGACTACAATCCCTTACATCTGGTCTTCATTAGTTTAAATGTCCCTCTAGGCCTATTCTTGAATGCATCATAGACTTCTTTGCCATCTTAAAGTTATGTATAATTGAAAAATTAACAAACACCATTGTAGGCTAGAATCACTGGTGTAATATTAAATGCATTTTCTTGGCCGGAGCATTTTGCTTTAGTTAGGTTTTTTTTAGCATTGTAATAAAAACTAATTTAAAGTTGAAAATATTCGTTATCTTCCTAAAACTTTGAGCCACTGTTAATATGCCATGGCTTCGGAACCTATCATTGCTAGACGGGACGACTGGCGAGTGAAGCAGATTTGCAATTTATTATGGACCCACCTCGAGTTGCGGTTGACGCTCGTGCTATTGAAGCTGCTGCTGATGTCGTTAATGTTGACAGGGTGACCTTTGTTGGCCAGAGTGCTGACCAAGTCTTTGAACTTGAGGAGGTTCTTGCTGCTACTGTTATTGTCGCCGTCGTTGCTTGCATTGTTGCTGTTGCTTTTGCTACCGTTGTTGCCAGAAGGACTGACGGTATTGGTCGAAATGATGTCGTTGTTGCTGCTGTGTCCAGCGTCGTCGGCGGCTGCTCCTGCACCATCTTCACCATTGCTGTTGCTGATGTCATCACTGCCTACCATGTTGTTATCGGGAATAGTATTGGTAGCGGTGGTGTTTGTGTATGGTGCGTACGTGACGCTGATGCGTGTGCCGTATATCACCTTGCCGTGCATAGAGTTGAGGGCCTGTTCAAAAACATCAAACATCTTGTGACGTGTTAATATTAATACACAGTTTACCAGAGAAATCAAAATAAATAAATAAATAAATAAAAATATTTAAATTATCCTTTGGTTTAATAAGTACCGCAGATTCATTTTACTGTTAGACTTACAAGCGCCAAGTCTAGATTTTAAGAATCAGTTGTTGAGTAAAAGAGCAATTTTTTTTAAAAGTGCTTTTGCAATAATAACTTACCTTGGATGCGTCCGTTTGATCTTTGTAAATGACGTAACCTACACCCTTTGAAGTGCCATCAAAATTCTTAAGGAGCTAATGGGAAGAGAGAAAAAAAAGGAACTCTGTGAGACAGTATCAGTGGAAAACATTTAAGTAAAAGTCATTAACAAATACATTAGTAAAACGATTTCCTATTTAATATTGTGAATCTTTATAGGGAAAACAAAACAATGCAGAACAGAGTAAACGCAAATTAAAAACAAATAAACCGAAAACTATACAATCTTTTTTTCATTTTTCTGCATCAATGAAAGAAAAGGAGACGAGGCATGGCATAGTTGCTAGGCTATGTATCCATATTTTTTCCTGATATCATTCAGATTCAAGTTATCGACATAGGCCTGTTAGTTTCTTCGTTACAAGATACAACAACACGGTCATAGTTTTTGGGGTCATTCTTATTTTATCACTCATACATCAAAGCAAATGAATTTCATCCCCCCCCCCCTTTTTTTTTCCTCTCTCTCTCTCTCTCTCTCTCTCTCTCTCTCTCTCTCTCTCTCTCTCTCTCTCTCTCTCTCTCTCTCTCTCTCTCTCTCTCTCTCTCTCTCTCTCTGAGTGTGTGTGTCTATTTATCTGTCTATTCATTTTTTCCACCCCTCGATCTCTCCATGACTCACCTCGGCATGCAGGACGGGACCGAATCGCTCGAACTCCTTCCTCAGCCGGATGTCGTCAACCAAGTCGCGTAGGTTGCGCACACAGATGCGCGGGGAGCAGCTGACCAAACCCATGTTTCCATTTCCGAAGAAGAACGAGTTTCCAGCCCCACTTGGCCCGCCACCAGAACTGGAAGCACTGCTGTGAGGCGAGCGCCATTCCTGTTAATCGATTGATTGGTCGGGTGTTCTTTAATAAGCTTAGTCCATTATGAGCAGAGATTCTCCTCAAACCGCAAATAAATAATTTACAGTGTAAAATGTCACACTTGAAATGCACATACAATTTGGCTGATAATGTCTAGGAGAAGCATGCCCAGTATTTAAATGTTTACATCTTTCATTTCGAAACTAAAGATTAAATGCGTTATTAAATGCGTAGCATTCAAATGGATAGCATTGACCCCCGAAAGAACAGTTTAAAAAAAAATAACAAAACAAAACAAAAACAGTCTACTTAAAGGTATGTTTACACGAAACGATTGGCAGCAAGCAACACCATTCCACAAAATGCTTTGACGGCACAAGCAGCAATTCGAATTGCACGTGATTTGTGGAAAGTAGCATAATAGTGAACGATTTTGTGCGTTTTGCAAATTGTAAGGGACACGATGTGCTGCTTCACACGTTAGAGCGTTTTGTGGAATCCGTTGCTTGCTGCAAATCGCTTCGTGTAAACATACCTTTAAGTGAAACATGAATCGCTTGCATGGGTTATGTCTTTATTCTCGGTCGAGGGGTAGAATTATTTCGAAATTAAGAAAATCAAAATAGTCTTATATTTGAAACAATTAGGAATTTACAAAGCTCCGTATCCAACAAATCAAACTCTTTGTGCTTCAATTTCAAGAGTTTTCATAGTAAAATTAATACCAAATTGTGTTCCAACATGCCTGTACTCCAAGCATGTATACAAGAATGCGATATTCTTTAAAAGGAATAAAAAAAAAAACCTGAAAAAAAAAAAAAAGAAGTTTTTTGGCCTATAGCTGTAACGTACGTATCTGTGTGGGTCGTTGTCGTAATGCTTGAAGTCCCGTTGTCTTTGAGTGCGCGTCATGGCCGGGCCGGCATAGAGGATCCGCCCGTCCAGCACCAGACCGTTCAACTTGTTCACAGCCTGCGGGCGTGAGCATTTCAGCACATAATGGTTAGCTTTCTGTGACATGGGTTGTTTTTAATGTGCGATTATAGTATTCACTATGATGACGATTCCAAAGTTTTGATATAAAAAAAAAAGCGAAGCAAACTGAAACACCATTCAAAATAGCTCTACTTTCTAGTTCTGCGATAGGCTTTAAAAAAAAAAAAAATTAATTAAAAAAAAACACGAATGTAAATATTGTGTAGTAAAACAATATAACTCAGTCTGGTTTTTAGGTTATAAAATATATATATATATATATATATATATATGTATGTATATATGTATGTTGAACGCTGTCATAAAATACCAGCAAGTATCGTTGCTCACCCGTTGTGCTGCGTCTGAGTCTGTAAAACAAGCGAATCCAAACCCTTTGGAAATGCCGTACTCATCCACCATCACCTAAGTGAGAGTAAATGAAGAAGACCAAGACCTCTAACAAACATACTGGATCCCCCTTGATTCTTCGGGAAACTTAGGTAACCTTAAATTTCTTAAGTTATTAACAAAAATTTAAAAGGATAATAAGATTTTAAAAAAGAATGTCCTAATAAATGGGGGGGGGAGGGGAGTGAGAAAAAAAGTTGACTACAGCTGATCAGATTTGATTGTATCGGTATAAATTTAAAACTTATGAAAAAAATGTTATTAAATTGATATAGCCGAAGGAATTCATTACAAAAAAAAAAAAAATCTTTAACAACATTCTGTTATTAACATTAGTTGCGAGTTAAAGGATCAATAACAGCAACATGAAATAAGCTACCTTTCTAATGCAAGATCGTTGAAAGACAGTTATGATTACTCCTGCCATTTGCTTACCTTAGCACTGGTGACCTCACCAAATTGCTTGCACAATTTCCACAGTTTAAAGTCGTCGAGAAGATCCTTAAAATTCTTGATAAACACATTGGTGAAGCGGCTGTTATTGGTATTCATCCTCTTAAGAAATTCCTTAGAATATCTGGGTAGGAGGTCATTATATTCAAGTTTTGTTTTAACAAGAATGTAGTGGTAGAATAACGTTGGTTATAGTAGATTTATATGAACTTTGGGGGAAGATAGGACATATCATAAAATTCTGAAGACAATTAAGAAAAAAACTAACTGCAAAAAAATGCACCAATTTTCTTTTTTTTTTTCTTTCTTTCATTTTTTTTTTAAATTCTGATTAAATTATGATTTTGTCCTATCTTTAGGATAGGTTTAAGTTATATAATCTTTCCGACCAAATATGAAAGTAAACTTATAAATTTCACTCATTTTTCTTTCTAATTTTTTTTATATAATTCATCATGTCTTGTATTAAACTCACTTATATCCTGTTGGCGATTTGGACTCGCCAGAGTCTTGGCTTGCCAGGGTCTGAGTATAGAGGATTAAACAAATTATAGCATCAGCAAGAAAACAAAATGAGGAGACAAGCAAATATTTTGGACCAAAAGAAAAGTTATGAAAAAGGGAAAAGAATTAATAGGAAAAGGGAGAGAGAGAGAGAGAGAGAGAGAGAGAGAGAGAGAGAGAGAGAGAGAGAGAGAGAGAGAGAGAGAGAGAGAGAGAGAGAGAAAGAGAGGAGGAGGAGGAGAGGAGGAGAACAGGGATTGAAATGCAAAGGGAAAGAATAAAGCGAAAAAGAGAAGGAGAAAGTCTGGACACATATGGGAATTGGAAGAAAAGTGAAAAAAAAAGTAGAGGACGATAGGGAAAAACTAATGGAGGGAAATCGAAAGAGATAAGTAGATGAAGAAAGAGTGATAGATATATATATATATATATATATATATATATATATAGAGAGAGAGAGAGAGAGAGAGAGAGAGAGAGACAGATAGACAGAGAGACAGATAGACAGAGACAGACAGACAGAGAGACAGAGACAGACAGAGAAAGAGACAGACAGACAGACAGAGAAAGGGAAAAGAAAGTGCATATCTGTTTTTGCATGCAGCCCCGTCAGACCTTGAAGGCCATGCTGTAGCTCTCTATGGCCTCCATCAATGTCTTGGCGTCGACCAGTCCTTTGTTGGCGCCCACGCCCATGCCTACACCGACTCCCACGCCAGCGCAGCAGTGGTGGTGGTGGTGGAAGCAGCTGCAGTCTCCGCCTTTGGGCACCCACGGGTTCCGCGTGGACTTCATGATGCGCATGGGTTGACCCTCCAGCAGCTCGTAGTTCAGAGTCCGGTATGCCTTCTCAGCTAATGGAGGATAACCAAGTCAGATTTTGTCGTGAATGTTGAAAAAAAAAACAATTACTGAATTAGAAAAAATGCAACTTTTACTAAGTTCTGGATACTGTATCACAAAGCCGCATGTCCCACACATAAAAAAACGAAACTTATTTTGGATTATAGAAGTCATCAGTATCTAGACAAAATTAAAGGTAGAGAATCCAAGTTTTGAAATATTTAATATTTTAACCCATCTTGGCATATTTTTTCAGAAATGCTGTGCCTCATTTTCCAAATCATATTGTGGAAGGTTACCATAATATCCGAGCCGAAATGAAATGAAAAAAATTTTGATCCAAGGTGTCAATATCATAAGATTTAAATAATGTCAGTATCCATCTGATTAATTTAGAGAGATAATTTCACAAGACGAGAAATGACTTTTTTTTCTCTTCAACTTTGGATGGTCAAAGAGACTTTGCCAGTCCTGTGAGTGGTTAAGATATATAAACTGCCATGTAAAAAATAATTTGACATATCTTAGTGAAATGAAAATAACGTGTCTGTCCCAATCTATTTCTATCTCTGTCTCATTTTGCTTAAGCATCTCTCTCTCTCTCTCTCTCTCTCTCTCTCTCTCTCTCTCTCTCTCTCTCTCTCTCTCTCTCTCTCTCTCTCTCTCTCTTTCTCTCTCTCTCGCTCACACACACACACACACACTCACATGTAATGATTCTTTCAAAATTATATTTTTAATATAAATATGAGTGTGACGTTGACGAAGTAAGTAAAAGATGTCGCACTGTTAACATTGTTTTTTAACTTTATCCTACAGAAATAAGAGGTGACTGCTTCTTTTGTGAAAGTATGGTAGTGTGTGTGTGTGTGTGTGTGTGGGGAGGGGGGAGTTGTTAGCTCGTGCCATATTATCCTAGGCTTTGAAGAACTTAAAATGATTTTGACATATTATGGTTGGTCATTGCTTAAAAGGTATGCAAGGCTTTTTTAGATTCATGTGGCAGGGTCATTAAAAACAATTTATCTGAAAATTGATCTCACCTTCTGCAGGATTTTCAAAGTTAACGTAAGCGTAACACAGCGAGTTGCCCGTCACCCAGTCTCGACACAGCTTCACAGATGTAACAGTCCCCATGGGGGCGAACTTCTTATACAGTATCACCTGGTACGGTTGGACACGATCATCATTAAAGCTTAAACTAGGCTAGGGCTTCTGTAAATATCGATGTCGAGACGAAAGTGTAATTATTTCGATAACCGGATATTTTAAAGAATTAGATCTATGTTCCAGCCTTAGACGATGCACTCATGATTTTCTAGATACTCGATCTGTTTCAGAACTTAATCGTTTACATCAAGGCAATAAGATATCTCAACTAGATCCTGTACTCCTGCAAATGTGTCAATTTGTTATGTTTGGTGAAACCTCCGTTTACTAGTGTTCCTCCTGGATTGTGAAAGGCAATAGGCTTAACTTTTTTTTTCATTTGTTAGAACAGGAGGAGTTGAAAGAATAAGGAAGTGTCTATCATTTAGTAGAGACAAGTAGTGTCTTAGCTACATGTCTGCCTTAAAATAACCTTAGAATCACCAAAAGAAAAGTTCAATCTAAATAATTACTGGAACTCAGATGTCGCGTCTAAGATTCTTTGCGTTGAAATTTGTACATTGCCAAGATTGCACTTTTAAGCATTTCTTTTTTAATTTATTTTTTCCGACCACTATCCACTGATTCAATGACTTCACGATCACAGATTCATCACGACCTCCCTCTCTCTCTCTCTCTCTCTCTCTCTCTCTCTCTCTCTCTCTCTCTCTCTCTCTCTCTCTCTCTCTCTCTCTCTCTCTCTCTCTCTCTCTCTCTCTCTCTCTCTCTCTCTCTTTCTCTACTTCCCGCCTCTCTCTCCCTTTTTCTTTTTCTCTCTCTCTAGGACAACTCAGTTTTAAATCTTGATTTGGATCCATGTTTTTAGATGAGATATATTTTACAATCTACTTTATCATATTTTCGATCTAAAATAATCAAGAAATCAATATAATAGATTAAGATGTAATTTTTTTGGATGAGATATTTTCTATAATATAATTTTTAAATATGTTATCGACCTGGAATAGCTCTAAGACGCATAACAGGATACTCCAGAGATGTCCAAGAAAATCTAGATCTACATTGCTACGATAGATTAGATCTAGCCTAATGTAGCGTTCGATTTTAGACAGCACAGACAGTGTAGAAAATCTAGATCTAGATGTGATTATAGATTGATCCAGACACAAAAATTATCCTACTGAGAACAAACTTTACTATGGAAATTTACCTCATTGACATGAGGAAGCAGCTCTCCAACGAAGAGCGAAGCAGCTGACATGCTGGCCAGAGTAGACGGAATGTCCTGGGTCGTCGACGTTGTCGATGTCATAACGTCCTCGAGCAAGAGGCTAACGAGTTGTCTGGATCTTATGCTGTTTTCTTGTCATTCCAGCCAACAAACAAGACAATGATATCGCTCTTATTTGGACTTTGTTGATGCTTCTGTTGTATCTTTTAAATTACTTTAGTTCCAAAGTTTTTGAGCGTTGCCCCTTTCTCCGCAATTTTGTGTTGTATAAATAAACAGTGACGTCAAAAATTTACCTGTGACGATTCTCATTTCTATTGGAGAATCGCGCGTCATGTTTTTATGCGATCTAGTGGTCTTCTGCGTTCAAGAATTAAGCATCGGATTTTCCTCAATGAAAAAAAAAATATTAAGAAATTCTTTTTAAAAAAAATTGTGCAAGTTAAGTCCACTTGATTTTCCCATAATTTTTTTTTTCGGCTCCATTCATCTCATCACTTCAATTCACCATTATCACAGTCTATATCTACATGACCGCTGGAATAATATATTAAGTGATTGACAAGTACTTTTCTCCAGACTTCTTCATTGTGAGAGCTTCATCCCCTTCCCCTCCCACCGTTTCTTATTTTAAAGGATAAAATATGAATCTAAGTACAAAATG
The DNA here is from genome assembly GCA_033675545.1 of Elysia crispata. Lineage (NCBI taxonomy): Eukaryota > Metazoa > Mollusca > Gastropoda > Plakobranchidae > Elysia > Elysia crispata. The sequence goes on along the minus strand of JAWDGP010007412.1, from coordinate 1,823,869 downwards.
TAAACTGCAACAAATAAATAAATTATAATTCTAAAAGAAAAGTAAAAAGAAATTTTTTTTAAAAATCTGTCCAGTCAGATATTTTTTCAAGTCTCGAGGATCGCTGAAATCAGCCATACCTTCTTAGTTCTTGTTTTTCAAAGTAGTCGAAAGATCTTAATAAAGCTCAGATGCTTGTCCGAGTCTGTTTCTCACTTTCTCGTTTGCAACATTATCTCTGTAAAAGATGCTAAAAATAATCTTCAGCTGGTATAGTTATTTCTCTGTTTGGTTTATAAGCCTTGGTAAGTTAATATATATCGCTATAGAGTCTGCACTGGAGTCTTAAACCTTCAATAATAATAATAATAATAATAATAATAATAATAATAATAATAAGAAGAAGAAGAAGAAGAAGAAGAAGAAGAAGAAGAAGAAGAAGAAGAAGAAGAAGAAGAAGAAGAAGAAGAAAAAGAAGAAGAAGAAGAAGAAGAAGAATTAGCTTCTTCTTCTTCTTCTTCTTCTTCTTCTTCTTATTATTATTATTATTATTATTATTATTATTATTATTATTATTATTATTATTATTATTATTATTATTATTATTATTATTATTATATAGGAGGAGGAGGAGGAGGAGGAGGAGGAGGAGGAGGAGGAGAAGCGGAACAAATTTGATCAATATTAGATGTTTATTTTTGGTACAGCTTTTTGATCACACAAATAGCTTTATCACAGAAAATGATCTATTAATCTCGCACAAACCGAAACACAGTTCAATGAGTCACAAAAAAATTTTTACATGTGATTGGACACACTCAGGTACATCTATGAGACAAGTTGGGTCTTCTTTTATCTGTTATTTGAATGCTTTATAAACAGAAAGATAACATCAGGTAATAAAAACAGTAAAGCAGAAAGAATGGAACCTTCAAAATAGCTACCGCCTTTGTTTGAAAGCTAATAGAGGTTTCATTATTTCTTAAATTATGTATTTGTTTAATGGTCTGAGAACAAATCTCTTTTAACTAAACCATACATAAACTGAAGAATCGCGAACAACATTTGAACAACACATGTCTTAACATTATGTGTCTTTTCAAATGTGTCTTTTATTCCAATAAAAGAAGCAAACCACTTGTGGCTCAATGTTGATATAAAAGAAAGCGACGAATTATATATTTTCCCAATTAGTTTTTGGATCCTTTTAAACGCTTATTAGAAAGCTGTGAGTTTTCGCATTAAGTGCGTAAAAGTGCACGGCCTTGCTGGAATTCTTAACCGTGCAGTTATTTTTAGCTACTTGATAATGAATGGCATTTCTTGGAAAAGATCTGGATATAGATTAGGTTTTTTTTACAAAATTAGTTAACTATTCTTATATCGTAAAACGTCCCTGCCCTGAAAATGGACAAGTTTCAACATAAAATGTACTTGTATAAATTTTTAGACGAATTTTTGTGCTTGCCTTTTCTTTTCTTCTTTTGATTCTTCCTTCGAATATAAGTCTGATTGTTAAAAAAATTAAGCTCAGGAATTACATCAATATGAGATATAAAATAAAATTTATATCAAATATTGCATTGTTATAATTATCAGTCTTTGAAATCAAATGATCTGAGACCCGCCAAAACTAAAGCAAACTATTGGAGTTTGGAAACATGATAAATTCTAAGTTACATGTTTTTGAATCAAGCTTTGAAGAATAACCAAAAACTGTTTATATTAGTGACGGGACTGATCATGAATTTCGGACTTAAAATTAGAAGATCGTGTTTGATGTGTATAACTAATTTTTGTTCTAGGATATTTTGTGATGTAATTAGACATGCCTGTGAGTATCCCTTAATGCTAATTATTTTTTTATCACAGATGAATAGTTTCATTGGAGTAACTCCACAAACATCATGAACTATACACTTTGAATCTTGCATATTTTTTTTATCACGGACCAATCTAAATGGCTTAGGTTTAGATTCTGAATCAAGAAACCGATCTTACAATGATCTACAGTGGCCTTGTAGAGGAAAGAAGTGTGCTACTATCTTTTTCTTGCTGTAGCGGAAAGCGCTTTAACTTTCAAAATAATTCCTATACTTGTGCAAAATGGACAACGATTCCTTCACGTCAAACTAACTTTTTTTTTTTCTTCAGCACAAGCAGGTGAAGCATAAACTCCAGTTTGAACAGAAAACCGGCCAAAAAAATATGTACCAAACATAGGATTAATACTTCTGAAATGAGTTTTAAATGAGAACAATTGATAAATTACACTTCTTTATAAATTATGATATGTTCAAATGCCCTTTCAAATTAAAATCTTTATTTGAAATAACTATGATTTTATTTTTATACATGTCATTGAAGTTAACTTTATTCCAAGTTTTTTTTCTAGGTTCCAAAATGTTTTAAAAACCACTCGAAGAAATATACACAATCATTATTTAAAAAAACAAACAAAAAAACCCACTAAAAAGTAAGAAACATTAGTTATTATAGCCACATGCCAGAAACTGCTCTTCCTACATCAGTGGTTAGAAATAAATAATGTATGAATGAACACCATAAATAGAACGAAAGGCGTTGTTTTAAGATTCTCTAAATACCTTTGTTTTTCTTATTTTCACGAATAATGTTTTAAAGAATGATCGGTTGTCTAAAAGCAAACAATTTGAATGCAATATTTTTATTTCAAGATGGTCCCTTATCAAATAAAAACAAACTCAGGTCAAAGTATGGACGAATTGAAAAATAAGATCACGAACGTTTCCCATAGTGGACATTTTGGCTCAAACCCAAGACAAAAAATCTCTACAGATCTTACGTTGTGCGCCTTAGGATACCTGAGGCGACATGTTATATTTTCATTTCAGATAAATTTGCTCTGTGTAAAAAACCGTCATCACTGCTTAGGTTAAAGTTGTTAATTCCCTATTAATAAAGTGAGTTCTAGAATAAAAACATATTTTTTTCATTGAGTATTTCTAACCTAAGGGCTAGCAACAGTTGCATGACGAGAACAATAATATTATGACAATTTAATATTCCTAATTTCTCGAGTTGTCACTCCTTTTCCAGGTGCATCTTATTGCACCAGAAACAGAGAGTGCACGCCATTTTGAGCAGGTAAGGAGGGTAGGCCAGCAGACCATGGTAGCAATGATCGTGCTGGGCCACCTTGTAAGTGAACAGGTTGTCCCTCTCGTTGTGCACGGACGTGAAGTCAAAGCTCTCTACTGCCTGCAGATTGAGCGTGTTCTGCAGGTCATGCACCGTGTCAAGGATATGAGGCTCCCGCATGGCTGTGATATTGTTTATGTAGTCAACAACGCGGGTGTATACCTCTTGTCCGTGGTGGTGCAGCTCTAACAGGCGGTCCCAGAAAACGAGATACTCCCCCATGACCCCGGCGCAGTTCTCCACCGGGAGACCGCGCTTTGGAAGCTTATTTGCAACATCGTACACTTTCCGGAAATTTCCTATGCTGTTGATGTTATTGGGTACTAATTGCGGGAGAGTGATCTGGATGAGTTTGACTGCGTCAACGAATGTCTGTCTGCGGCGCTCGAACCAGTCCATGTACTGGAGCTTGAGCGCGTTCAGGCGGCCCATGTGCTTCAGGACGACCGTCTTGATGTCGTCCAGCTCCTTCACACGGAGCTCAAACTCTGTGTGCTCTGGCGGGGGCGGCTGGTGTTGGAAGTGTGGCTGTGTAGGGCGGCGCCTCATCCTGCTCTCAGTGTGTGGTGGGGGCTGGGAGGACATGGTGGAGAGTAAGATTAGGTGGTGAATATTTTAACACTGAAATACAAGTGAGTAGGGAGAGAGGGAAGGATGGAATGGAGGGAGAGAGAGAGAAGGAGGGATGGAGGGAGAGAGAAAGAAAGAGTTGGGGACATACAGAGGAAAAATAAAGAAATCACACAAGAGACGAAAAAAGATTGTAATAATAGGCTGAGATTCAAACCCAGGCTAGATGGCGTCGAATTCCATACAGGTATAAATGCTTGACAACACAACAGACAACAGTTTTCAGGTCCGAAACAAGACATTCAGCTGCCTATGAAAAGAATTCAACTCGAGCCAACTGCCTTCTGAAAGGTGACGTCAGCAAAACTTTTTGACAAAAATCTTATTCTATAATATAACGTGACCATCTTGGGCTGAGGCTCTATGGAGCTGTTTCTGATAACCTGGAGATGTCTCACACACACCATAAAACTATACTGCATTCTGCAGAGCTCCGCCGTTTTTGTTTTGTTTTTGCTTCGTTTCACTCTCTTTCTACATGGCACGTTTAATTATTTGAAAAAGAATAGAATATTCTTGAAGGAATTTTTCCTGGTAAATAAGGAAAAAAGATAGAAGAAAAATTATGAAAATTTGTCTTATGAAAGCCTTTGGTTACAATTTACCACTAGTATAAGAAAAAATTAAAAAAAAAAAAGAATTGTGGAATAAACTATTGGGAAGATGGGCAGTTATTTAAATATAAGAAGGGGCAAAAATTTGTAAAATTTAACCAGTTAAAAAGTGCATTGAAGTGTCTGCATAACGCATCGCAATAAATACTCGTAGTTTGCATGAAATAGTTTACATAGTCTACGACTGGAGAGCGCCTTGCATTTTTATGATTCCTACATTAATTGCTACTTTCCTACAATTGCGTCGTTCAAGTTGACAGGCCTTGGTCCAAACCAAATACCGTCCTAAGACTGAATGAACGTGCCTTAATCCTGCTTAATATTCCAAGGAGGAAGGCTGAAGATTACTTATCCCTGTTACGCATTAACTGCTTTCGGGTGGGCTTGTGCACTCCATGGACTACCAAGCTTGGGCTAACTAGCTGGTCAGTTTATCAACTTATTGAGTGCAGCACTAAGTAAAGCTAAGGTATTTAGGCTAAATGGTGCTCTTTAAGGAAGATTGATCAAAGAGCTGGAACCAATCAAGAGTGAACTTGAGTTTTTTTGCTTTAGTTCCTATTAGCCAAACAAACGTGTTGTTTTGAAACTCAAATAAAAAAAATATTAATAAGCCGAGATTAAGGTTATGAAGAAATAAGACGTTAAATTTATTTTCAGAACTTCTTGAAAGCGCAAGAGAAGAATTATAATACAAGATAAAATGACTTTTTTGCCCTATTTAGTTTGAAAATACTTCCATTTATAAACCGCACAATGTTAGAAAAATTGACTGATGCGCCATGATAGCAATTCAAAAGATGGTAAAATAATATATTAGTGGGTAGAGAATCTGACATTACAGGACTTACTGAGAAAGCTGTGTTCGTACTGAGCGCTACAAAAAAAAAAAAAAAATAAATAAAGTTAAGATAGTTTGTTTTTGTTTTTAAATCTAAAGCATGTAACATTGAAGATTGTATCATTCTGACAAAAATATACTGATAAGTAGTTGGGTTGTCACAGTCTTATAACAGTTTGTTTTCTGAGCCAGCTATTTACTGAAGTATTATATTGGCGCTGTTTTTTCTTCTTCTTTTTAAAAATCAAATAGCTAAGATCAATGTTACAACGAGGAGACTTTAATGATTTAGAAATACAATGAGCAATGACTGGAGAAACTTAAAAACAAATATCCAAATTGACACAAATGAATTTCTATCTTTCAAATCTAGAGTCATATGGGTTATACCGATGGTATTTAGTAAAAATATATAACCCAATTTTTTATGCTAGGATGGATAAGAAACAATCCTGTGCCAGTAGTATTGGAATCACACTTCTACAATAGGGTATTTTTTAATGGCTACAGTTGTAGTTTTTTTTTTTGGTTTTGTTTTGTTTTGTTTTTTTGCGTATTTCAGATTTTTTGTACTCTCTGCTGAATTTGCGAGTCTCTGATGAGTGGGTCCACCGTCTGTGTTCTGAACAGATTTAGTTTCATATTGCAGACGCCATTATTTCATGAGTTAGCCTTCAAAATTCTTAAAACTGAAAACAGCATTATTCTTTGTATTATCAAATCTCCTTTCAACCTGAGAAAGAAAATAGTACAATTTTAAACTTGATTATGGATCCATTTATTTTCCTAACCTTTTGTAGTCTTGTGCCGAAAAACTGCATCCAGGAAATACAACCAAGATTGAATATGGATTCAAAGAATTTAGGTGGAGATCGAATGAGTGAGAAAAAAGAGAAAAAAAAGATGAGACATTGAAAAAATATGGAAAATTATTTTTGTGAAATGCTCTAAATCATTGGGTATAGGGACTGTTCTACAAAGTTTGAATTTTCATGGTTGTAAGGTTGCTGAGAAAAAAGAGAACGAAATTGGAGTTTCTGTTTAATCATCTTATACTTGCTTATAGTGGTAAAGTTCTTTTCGTTTTTAGATGGTGAAGTATACAAACTTTATTATTTTTTTTCAATGATAAGGGCAACCTTGAACTCATTCTTAACGTAAAATCACCTTACTTGTTTGATGCAAAATATAGATAGTTGAATAAAAAACACCAGAATGTTAATTGAAAGGGTAAAGTAGAGGTTTCATTTATATGGAATAATTTTTTTTCTCTTTAGTAAACGCATCTATGTTAGTCAGTCACTGTGAGGACAAATTGACATCGCTCACTGTTCCGCTATTTCGACACGAAAATACTTTTCCTTAATTATAAATGTCTAATCTTCTACTTCGATAAATATCTTTCAAGTGTACCTATAGAACTCGGGTAAGGTGATAAGACAGAATTTCCCAGTGCTTCGATCATTGGACCTGCCGGACAATGAAAGTCGAAGCCAGTTTCACGCGATATTCCAAGACGTCAAAAAGTAAACAATTCCTAAAGCAATTACTGTCAGATCGGACCTTTCATTGGAAGTTCGCGGTTTATCTTCTCACAGTTGAGCTCCTCCTGACACCACACTAACCCCGTCTCACTCCCCTCCCCCCTCTCTCCCCTCTTTGTCTCTGTCTCTGTCTCTCTGTCTCTGTCTGTCTGTATTTATCTCTATGTGTTCCCCCCCTCCCCTCTCTTTCTCTTAATCACAATACTTTTTTTTTTTTGTGGGGTACTTTTATTGGTCTCTTTACTTGTCCTTCAGCTCCTTATCGGCACTCTCTCTCTCTCTTTCTCTCTCTCTCTTTATTTATCTCTCTATCCCCGCACTAACCCGCTTGCATTAATCTTCATTTGCGATGAAAAAATTGAAACAAGTGTTCACCATTTGCACGAAAGGAGTGAATATATAAGATGGTTTTTTAGTTGTTTTTTTTTAACTAACTGATTTTGAATTGGCATTCACAGGACTGAAAAAATTTGTGCCACTAATTGACATAAGACTTACTGTTGGAGAGTCACAATTTTTATCTAGAAAAATGTCACCAAAATATGCAAATAACTTTCGCTTTTTCTTCGAAGATAAGATTCTGCTTGGAATTTTATTGAATCTTTTTTCAAGAGATAGTAATGCGTTATAACATTTAAATGTTATTTGTTTGTTTGCTTTTTCTTTTTTTTACAGTGTTTCTTTTGCGTAGAGTATAGAGAGGAGAGATATATCTTCAAGGATATAAACTGGGTCCTTGACCAATGAGGTCGAAAATGTCAAATCCAGTAATGGGTAAATAAAACTTGATAAGCTGGTCCTTGAGCTGAATTTAGACCGTAGCTACAAAAAACTTCGATCCTTGCCCATGGTTTTTCAATTACACTTTACACGGATGGCTAGAAAGGTTAAGCAACTAACGAAAAATCAATCACATGGTAATAAGATATTGATCAGCTCAAGTCTTGCAGAGTTTTGGCGTTTCTTTATTTTTCGCATGTTTTCTTTCTTTTCTTTTTCTTTTTATTTGTTTATTAAGTTGCCAACTTACATACTAATAGACAAAGATCTTTATTGAATTCTATTGATAAGAGATTTAAAAAATAAATTTAACGTGAACTTGTTTCCACGAGAAAAGTAGAAATAATTCAAGAGAAAAGGAAAAAAAAATAGTTTTGTGTTGATTCTTACAACTCTGTTTTATTTTTTTCCTTCTTTTTTTTTTCTTCTCTTTTTTTTCTTATCCAATCTTTTCTAAGAAGTTAACAAAAAAAAAGCATACTTTTTTTTATTAACTAGACCATAATTATATTTGTCTTACCTCACTCGTAAAAAAAAAAAAAAATCAGTGCCCCTTGACTCTCCGAGCCTTATATGGGCTTTTAATTCGATGAAGAGCAAGCTGTTATAAAATCATCATAAACATTTTTTTCCTCTTCTTCTCTTTTCTCAGTCTCACTCTGTAGTTCCTTCGGTATTCGGTGTCCACATCCATGCGGGAGTCCTAAACGGGACTTTCCCGTATTCCTTCTCTTTTCTAGAACCGCGAAACTATGGCCGTCCCGTACGTGTGGCAATGTAAATTTAAACAAGGGCTAATGCACACAAAGAAAATTAACCCTCTTAATCGAAGTTTTATCCGGGTTGATGTAGCCATTTCTATTTATTGTCACATCCTAAAACTGACAGAGCAATTTCGGTGGCCGCATATTGCCTCAGTCACTTACCTTTTCATGGTTAGAATGCTCTCTTTTTTTTTTTTTTACTTATTATAGTCTTGTAAATGGATTTACATTTGAAAGGTAAAAACTTACAGAACTATTGGAATTTCAGAAATAATTAACCATTTTTTAAAAAATGAAAGTTCTGTTTCCTGATCCTCACAAAAACTTTTTCTTAGTTTTTTTTTTTTCTTTATTATAATTTTTTCTTTTTTTTTGTGGAGAAGGCTGAAACTTCACGAGGCCAAAAAAAAAAAATTGGAAGTAAAACAAATTACCAAATCGAATATGCGAGCAACTCATGAAATTGCTTGGAGAAAGATAAGATGGCCGTAAAGATTTTTGGCCTAGCAATTGTTAAGTGATTTAATTTTGATTCTTTAGATAAGACTGATAAATTTAATCAATCATAGAGCTAAAAATGCATCAATTGAGAGACTTTTTAATGTGGATTTAGTACTTATGTAAACGATGTGAAATCTCTGACGATTTATACCAAGCACCTTATATTACCATGAGAAATTCAAACGGTTAATCTTGCGACTTTGCTATCTCATTTTTTTTATTTTCATGTTTTTCTCTTAGGTTTAAATTACTCACTTCCAGTGCAGGAGACTGAGCCCCCAAGATTGGGTTCCACGTGTTGATATACTCTTTCTCCTTGCTTTGAGTCGGCAGCTCTCGCCAGTCCTTGGTTAAACAATGAGACTTCCTTTTCTCCTGTTATGCCTGATTAGACAAAGATACAGAAGAAAATGATATTGGAAAAGGCCACTTAATTTCTACGTCCATTCTTCATACTCCCTCTCTCTTTTTCTCTATCTCGGCCCCTCTCTTCTATCTCTGTATCTGTGGATCTGTCTATTTGTATTTAGCTACCTGCCTTTTTATCTTAATGTTTCTAATAAATAATTTGAGCATTTCTTTATGTAAAACTAGCTGCCCGTATAACTTCTATTTCTTTGCATTCTCAACTGTTTTTGCGTTAATTCATTATAGGCTCAACCGTTTTTGAAACCATTTTTATTTAGCCTCAGTTTTTTAATCAAAACATTTATCTAACCACCTACAAATATACCCACTTAGTTGACATTCTGTTCTTAGGAATGTAAATCCTGATTTTACACTTGTATTCGTTGTAGTCAGGATCTTTGCTTTATTTCTAACTCTAGATCTATTTCTGATATATCCGCGCATTACTTTTAATCACGTCTTTCTTTTAGCCATCCTTTAGTTCTTTCACTAAAAAATACTCGTTTCCATCTCCGTTTTTTTTTTATTATTAAGATATAGAAGTGTGCAAAGATCACACACTGCATTAACACACAGTCATGGAATTGAAAGGATCTAAATTCTCTTCACTATGTCAATCTATAGACCTAAACTACATAGCGAGACTCGTCTGCCTTTCCTAAAAAGCCATTAAAAGGAAATTAGGGTGGATAAAGTATCGTATAGAGGTAAAAGCTGTGTGTTTAACCTTTTCATTAGTTCTATTTGTGGCCCGCGCTGTATTATATTATTCTAAGCAGCACACGGGTATTCAATGTGAGTCTAGTATGTTCAATAACGTGCTGCTTTAAATGAGAAGAGTTGACTGATCGAGACGATTTCTTCTTCTTTTTGAAAAGCCTTTAAGCTGACAAAATGTGAAAGCGTACCTATTTCATTGAAATGTGTTGACAACGTACCAAGCCACTTACTGCCTCGTTATCTATGGCTTATCTTTGCTTGAAAAGGACATACAAATTTAATTCATTCTCTTAAAATTTCCGTTTGGTATGGTCGCAAAGATATACCGAAGGTCTAATCTAAGTATCGGAAAAGAATTTATGAACAGGATGTATGAATGTTTCCAAAGAGATCTTGCTACGCTATTTTATATCAGCCTTATTAAGAAAGTTGACGTTACAATTCGGAATTTTAACAGTACTTTATTCGCTTATTTCGTGGCGCAAAATGATTTTTATATTCTATTTCATAGTGAGTTTAATTTTCACATTGTTAGCAAAATTGTTTTTTAAATTAATCGCATGCCATGGTAACTTTTTTGTCAGCAATATTGAGAAATATATTTCATATAATTCCGATGCATTTCTCCATATTTTTATTCTAGAGTATCACTACCGCCGGTTCAAAAAAAGGTGAAATAGGAAAAGAATTTCTCATCTGATCTGTTTCAAGGTTATCCAATCCTTCACTCTCCACTGCTCTCTTTCTCCCTCGAAAATTTTAGTGTTTCAAAAACCAGATCTGGATATTTCTGATTTAATAATATGATTAAGACCAATCTTGCAAAGTGTAAAATTGCGAGAAGTCAATATGTCTGTTCTAAGATAGAAATATAAGAGGGCTTGACGCAACCTTTAAATTTACCTTAATTTAACACCGAGATCTATAACATGGAAACTTGAAGATCAGCATAGACCTTAAAGTTGTAGCGTCTCTTTTATCGAAATTTTAACATGCGCCATATAAACAAAATTTTTTATTTAGGAATGAAAGAAGATTACAGTGCATTTACATTTTACAATCCATTAAAAGTTATTTAATTAATAAACTATAACTTAAGTGAATTGTGGATGGATGCCATTGCAAAAATCAATTCTATTTTAATCCCGCAGTTTTTGTAAATTTATCGCTCTTTTACCTCAGACTGCCGTTCGTACTTTCGATGATTTAACGACATATTCATTGAGAACAGTAAAAAAAATCAGAACGATGTTTAGAGAAGAAAAAAAGGAAATGATATCAAAAAAGCATGTTCGATCTTACCCGTTTAACAAATTTCCCAGAATTTTTATTTAACTTGACACATTTTTTATACCGTACTAGTGCAATTCATCGTGAAATTACATTTCAATTCACAGCACGTAGGATGATATGCAGTGTACTTCAAATACGGTTATAATTTACTAAGAAGAAAAATCTATTCTCGCAGTCCGTCACCTCACTTGTATCCCTGGTGCAGAATAAAAAAAACCGTAGAACTTAAACAAAAGCGAAACTTTCAGATAATCCATAAAGCCCTGCAGAAAATTATGCAGTTCCGCTAAAGAGTGAATTAGCTTATCGGCTTCCCCTTCAGTGCCCCAAGCCTCAGGCTTGGGTTTGCCGACTTGTCACAGGTGGAAAAAAGTCACTGCCATTACAAGCAATGGGTGAGAGTAAAGGGTGGAAACGTGGGAGAATCGGGGGTAAGGGGCTGGGGCGGGGACGAAAGGGACAGAGAGAAAGAGAGGGAGAGAGAGAGAGGGGGGGAGAGAGAGAGAGAGATTGAGAGAGAGAGAGAGTACTTGTCGCTATACATATATATGTGTGTGTGTGTGTGTATGTAACCTGTGAATTAGCGTGGTGAAGAAGTAAAACAGCGAGTGTTATGGTGAAGTTGTGGAGGGGAGTCAGTGGAACGGGCAATGTAACCAAGCGTCCACAACTGACTGCCATTGCCGCGGCCAGAAATACCTTTGAGAAGGTTATGTTTGTTTAGAGGATCACGGTCTTTCAATGCAAAGTTATGCTATTTCAGTTCTATAGAACAATGTTTTTATTTTGTAACGTGCCAGTATAATGATGGTACAGCGGTAAATATTCACATAAGGATTTTTTAGTCCCCAGTTGTGCATAGTGACCTTGTTGATGATCTCTCTAGGTGCACTCCTTGCAGAAAGCTATAGAGGTCAGACAATCAATCGATTGACTCAAATGGGCGAGAAGTCCAAATAGGTCAGTGATCGATGTAGGCAGACCGTGGCAGTCCGAGTCCACTGTCCACTGCCCACTGTCCACTTCTTGGTCATTTGGTAGCTGAGAACAAAATATTAAGTTTCGTCATGAGATCCTTTGAGACCGCCAAGTAATTGAAAGCGAAAGCATGCTAGAGACACACAGAGACAGTAACAGAAGGAGAGACAGTGTGTATATGTGTGTGTGTGTGTGCGAGAGAGAACGAAATGAGAGAGACAAAGAAGACAGAGAGAGGGAGTGAGAGAGAGAAGAACGAGAAGAAAAAGAGAGAATAGAGGGATAGAGAGAGGGAGGAAGGGGGTCTAGGGAGAGAGAGAGAGAGAGAGAGAGAGAGAGAGAGAGAGAGAGAGAGAGAGAGAGAGAGAGCAATGTAACATAAAAAGCGTGACAGCATATTGTAAGTCAAACTCCAATCAAATGCCTTTTGACCGGTCACTCTGAAGTAATTATTCTTGCAACCAGTAGCCTAGCAGTCAGGTCAGTTATGATAAACAAACAGCTTCCACTCCAACATGATCTGTAATTCATATCATTTAGGGTATTGAAATTAAACAAAAAAGACATGAATTTAGATACAAAGTCAAATTAGAGAGAGAGTAAAACATTTAAAACATATCAACAGAAATGTAGAAAGAGGGATGAAGAGAGATAAAGCAATAGATAAATAGCTATAGATTTGCAGTGCAGAAAGAAAGAGATGGGAGATTGAGAGAAGGACAGAGAGAGAGAGAGAGAGAGAGAGAGAACCATAAGGGAATAAAGAAAAGAAAAGAGATGAAAGAAGAGGTTTCATGGATATGCCATTTAAAACAGTTTCATTACTACTTAGATACAATGTATATCCCTAAGTGAATTTCGATTCTACCTATCTGATCTATTTATGCCTGATAATAATTGGAAGTCTCTCTTGATTTAATTATTAAAATTAATCCCTGGCTAAAACGAAAGCTAATGTAAAGTATAGGTTTGGCTCAAAACAATTATATTATTTCAAATATATCTGGGAAGACTCAAATATCCTCTTCAAATCGTAAAATATTATCAGTTTATCTTTAAATCACGATGACAGGTAGGATCTAAAAACTTATTTTACAAAATATTTGTCTATTTTATAGATTTCAGATAGAAACTTTCTGTTCACGAAAAAAGTGAGTCGATAAGGACAAGGAAAACTAATTTCGAGAATTAGTCTTTAAATCATAACTATATGAATATAATGTGCAGTTGTAAAAACTATCTTTTTTTTTTCATCGAGTCCATTGAAAAAAATGAGAATCAATGTGTGCAAAAGACTAATATTATATGCCGCCCAATCAGAATCTTTAAAAAAAAATCAGAGCTAACGATCAACGCAGAAATGAATCGTAGATAAAACGATAGATTAAAGAAAAATGTAAAATAAGCGTTGGGGGTTAAGCGTTTGGAAGGCAGGGAGTGTGGGACGTTAGGCATTTTTCACAATTTTTTGTCACTACAAATCTCTGCTCTTTATATTCACGTGTGGAATCTTATCACATCGAGACGATTGGAAGATAATAGCTCAATGTAATCAGTGTCAGAGTAGGTGACAGTCGAATTTCTTAATTAACTAGTTTAATTATCAGTGTTAGAGAAAGCAACACGTCGCGTGATATAAAACTATCTCTTCCCTTCTCCTTTTCTATCTCTCTGTCTCTCTTTATATCTCTTACTTGGACGCTTTTTACTCGCCAATCTAGGACGAATCCAGTAATCCTTCGGTACTCGACAGTCAAGCGATACAAGAATATCGATCATCGCAATAAAAAGAGAAGCTAATCGAAGTTCGATGACCGCATTAATCCAACAAAAGACATCGATCTTCCGAGGAAGAGCTGCAAAAGATTTTTTAATGAGCTGCTAAGAAACTGAACAAAACTAGAGTGTAAAACGTCCATAGCAAAAGTCCAAATAATAGTGCGAAAGGCAGGTCTTCAATGCATGAAGATGATGATGGTGATGATTATGAAAAGATGATCATGAAGTGATTACTCTGAAAAGAATAACGAAGCTCGTAATGGCAATGTTGTCTTATACACGATGAAGAGAGAGAGATGCTGATAAAGATAAAAACGGACTGTCTCCTTTGATTCAATTATTTTGAAGTAACCCATTCATTTGAAGTGATCTGGAGCTAAACCACTTACCTTTGATTCCGTTGTTTCAACAAACAATGAAGAATGCTAATACTGGAAAAACACTTATTTTATACAGTCCTAGTCTATTTAAAGATCCTTCTAAAGGAACATTATAAGGCTACAAAGATTAAAAAATAACGCCTAGACATAAACTGTCTTGCAAGAATTCATATTCGCTGTTTATTTATACTTCTTGCAAGAATTCATATTCGCTGTTTATTTATACTTCTTGCAAGAATTCATATTCGCTGTTTATTTATACTTCTTGCAAGAATTCATATTCGCTGTTTATTTATACTTCTTGCAAGAATTCATGTTCGCTGTTTATTTATACTTCTTGCAAGAATTCATATTCGCTGTTTATTTATACTTCTTGCAAGAATTCATATTCGCTGTATATTTATACCTTCGTATTAGCTAACACAAATAAAACACTGGTAAATCAAAAACGTTGAAGAATAAATTAATACACCATTAAGCCAAATGAGTTTTCATTTTGGTTCCCATTCAATCTTTCATCTACCTAATATTATCTTGGATCAAAATACGTTTAAAACCCAAATAATTTTGGAGGTTCCAAGAACTTCTGTGTAAACAGAGTTTCTTTGTGTGCTTATAATACGATTATTTATACAGAAGAGAGAGAGAGAGAGAGAGAGAGAGAAAGAGAGAAAGAGAGAGAGAGAAAGAGAGAGAGAGAGAGAGAGAGAGAGAATTATTATGACGACGAGGACGACGGAGACGATGATAAGCTCTCTAAGTAGATAATGGCATACCGGTATAGTGAAATGTAAGTGCAATGAGCTTAAGAGAGAAAACTCAATAATGTGATAATGTATTAAGAAAAAATTTGTTTGCAAAATAATAGAAAGAACTCTGAATTAGATTTTTTTTTCGTTTTATACTACCTTAATTGGAATATACATTAAGTTAATTTTTTTTCTTTTTTAAATTGCGCCCAGTGATTTAAATTGAAATGACTTTTGCTTTCAAGCTGTCATTGAAAAAAAAAATAAAGGCGTTATTATACCTTTGTGAATGAAAACAAATTTGTTTCTTGAAAAGCTTTTGCAAACCTTAGTACATCGTAGGGCGTTGATTCAAATCTTCCTAAGCTTTAATCTTGTCTGAAAGTATATCTTTGACCAAGTTTTTTTGTTACTTTGCTCAGCTTATATAACAAAATCTAAGTGAAGAAGGTGTCCATAACATCATTAAGTTTGTCATGACAAAGATGGCACACTCCTGTGTTTAATGAAAAGAAATAGGAAAATCTTGCAAGGAAAATCGATGCATCTATAAATTTATCAACATTTATATCAGATTTGTTGAATTGGCTATAATGGAAATTTGTTTGAATAATTAAATTATAGAAAGACAAGAATGGTTGAAAGAAAAGAAGAGAAGAAAGATAGCAAGAAAAAGAGAGAGAGAGAGAGAGAGAGAGAGAGAGAGAGAGAGAGAGAGAGAGAGAGAGAGAGAGAGAGAGAGAGAGAAAGAAATGTGTGAGAATTGAGAAGAGAAAAGGGGAATATTGTTGGCGAGCGAGTTTTTTTTTTCTTGTCTTGCACAATGGAAGAAAGAAAACTGGTTAGAAGGTAGAGATACATGCTGAGAATAGGAAAAAAAGAAAAAGAAAAAAATAACCTAAGAGGAATCTTTACCGAAAGAGCAGAGGGAGCAAGAGAATTGAATATAAGGGAAATAAACGGATACATTTTTAAAATGTTGAAGATAACCTCCCCTTATTTCTTATAACGTATCAAAAAAAAGTTATAACTTTTCGTTCAAAATTAATCCATCATCAAATAAATACAGCTCTATAAATAAACGTTAATATTGTTTTGAGGGTAAGTTAAAATCCTTGTTTTTTAAATGATATTAAATTCAAAGCATAGCTGCAATATAAACTGTTCACAATCTATTAATTCGAAGCTGTTAAAAATATCACAATACTACGACAGAGAGGCTTGGGAAACAACCCTTTGTTACCGATGAATGACTACATATGACCTAATATTTCTCTTGCCATACACTCTCTTCAAAAAACTCCGCATTAATGATATACTATATACTTTTACAGCTTCTATCCTTTCTCTGGCACTTGTAAACTTCTTGACTCCACAATGACTGGCTGAATCTTTGGATGTCATAAATTAATCAATCCAGCCTAGCTTTGCTGTTTAATGACTATTGATTGTTACTTTATATGTTACAACTCTCTCATGTGAATCCAAACTGGTGGGGCAAGGTAACAGTGGTAACTGGTGGGGCAAGGTAACAGTGGTGTGATACAGATAGAAGAGAGGTATTGGACCAGTATAATTATGATCCTCACCAAGCAGACATAGCTAGCTCTAAGTGTAGACAACTTGATACAAGTTAATCACTATACAAATTTTTAATTTAATATCTCCGTTTTTCGGGGGAAACGATCTCAGTAACTGAAAAACTATGAAACTTCAAATTATGAAGAATATTTCATCTATATCGTTTAAGTAATTTCGAGTATATTATATATTACAATATGGTTAAGTCTGATTTTTCTGTTGTTTTACTCTGTTAAGAATTCATTTTCGCCCAAGCTTAAATATTCTATAGCCGGGTTTGTTTCAGGAAAGTCAACTTAGGGTATGGAAATTATATGAATTGATCTAAAAATAAGAACAAATTTGATATAAAGTATCTTCATTCTTACACTACAGGGAATAAGCTTTCTTTAAGAGTTTTGTGGATATGGTTTTGATTTTTGGCAGTAACCTAACCGCTTGAAAGTATTGACGGTACCACCACCGGAGACAACCAGCTTTTCAGATCTTTTTAAACACACGTCAACATATAGGTTAAAATAAATCGGCAACTATAAGTTCCTGTAGACAGTGTGACATAAGGCATTCTTTTTGACAGGGATTCAGATCATAGTCATCTAATAAGCGCTTAAATATTATTCTAGCACAAACTAGTTCTGCAGGCGTTTCGATTTTTATCAGATTTCTAAACAAAATAAATAAATTCTAACTAACGATCGTGATAACTCTTTGCGAAATCTCATTCTGGATCAAGACAGATCTAGAAGTTTTGTTTCCGTACAAGTATATGCCGAAAATGTTGGAATATTTAATCCATAAAATATCTATGGTTTCGGGCTAGGTCAGTTCATATTGATGCAGGCAGGTTGGTTTGAAAATTTTCAGAAATAAAACCAAGAAAGTGAAGCTTTAATTGCACCGGCCCTTGAAGATAACGTAAGAAAATTTAACTATAATAATTCTCCCAGAAATCTCAACATGGTGCGATGAAAAAATACAATCTATCGAAACAATTATGGAAAATAATTCCTGACGTATTTTTGTTCTTTATTTAAAAAAAAATGATACCATTAATCATAACGAAAAGAACAATTTATTATTGATGATTATTTTGTTTCTGATTCTGCACCCTCTTTTGGCGATTCAGGGCCGCAACTGAGGCAGGTAATTGGAAAGGCCTATTTCCTAGCGGTCTCCCATCAAGTCATAGATTAGGGTTGATTAAATGAAATCAGGTCTCATCAACATAACCAAGGCAGGATTTGACGATCGGACCTTCGTGTTGTTCCTATAATTTCTCCTTTAAGAGATCTATCTGGTTCCGCGTAATGGTCATTTTAAGCAAAATTTTATTCAATAAAACTGTATAAAACGTCCTGTAATTTGCTTTCCTTTTTTCTCCAATATGTTTACGCGCTCCTTTTACCTAGTTTAAAAAGTAACAAAGGCTTTTGATCTAATGTCTATTTGTTAACACGCTTTTCTCATATATTATAAAAGATCAGGTTTATGCCATTTCAAGCCGCCTGAGAGCAATCTGGCCTCTTTTTTGTGCTTGAGAATAGACTGACTAGTCGTTTATTAATATTTTGTTCAAACGGCGGTTCCTTCTGTACGGCTTTGCCTTGAACAAAGAATTGGAAGTTACTACAATGGGAAAAAAATATTCTTTATTTGCATAAACTCCAAAAAAAATTATAAAGCAGTAACTGTTGTTAAAACAACAAAAGAAGACCCAAAATTATACAATATTATATTGGTTTAGACTATCATGAAGACAACAAGATGATTCAGTTATAAATTTATAACTAGTTCTTCGTAATGTGCAACCACTGGATTTCATTAATAATTGTTTAAGATTTAGTGCATTGATACATTCAGAACATATTTTATTTTTTCACCATCAATCAAACAAGAGGATTAAAATGAAGAGATAAACTCTAAACTTATGCATTGTCATGTGTATTTCGAATCTATTCGAAAAGGAACGTGCAGATCTCGCGACAGGCGCTATCGCACTCAGCCACCGGTTCTTATGCGTGGGTTTGAAAGAGAAGGAGCGCTCTTTACAATGCTTCTGTCTCCTAAAGTTCCCGGAGAAAAACGTGAAGGAAAGTAAATACAAGGAAATGGAATAGACGAGACACAGGATGAAGTAAAAATAGCCCAAGACAATGAGCAATAGTTCTCATGAGAAAGGGCTATAGGGATGAAGAGAGAAGACAGGGATAAGATAGGAAGAAAGAGAGGGGGAGGGGGGCTAAAAAAAGGTTTAGCATGTTATAGAGCGAAATGCAAGAGTGAAAGAATTACGAACCAAAGAATAGAAAGTGTGTGTGAGAGAGAGAGAGAGAGAGAGAGAGAGAGAGAGAGAGAGAGAGAGAGGGGGGGGGGGAAAGAGAAGGAAAAAGAGTCTCAAATAATGACAAAGAGAAAGGTAGATTGATAGATTGAGAGAGAGACAAAAATAAATTAGATCAGTTGGTAGAGAGAGAGAGAGAGAGAGAGAGAGAGAATGAAAGAGAAAAAGAGACACAGAGAGAGGCTGGGTAGGAGGGGGCACGAGGGGAGGAAGAAAGACAGAGATGACTGGATATGAAATCAGTCATCGATGAGAGAACTGGTGTTTACACACTGGTAGTTCCAGTGAAGCAAACACTAGTCTATCCATGCCGTATGGATCAACGGGGCTGTAAATAATGAATTGTGCTCGCCTGGGAAGTGTCGACCTGTCAAGCCCTTTCATGCTCGATACATTGCTGTTGTCAGACGTAAGAGTGGCTGGAAAGATGGAGAACACAGAGAGAGAGCGACCAAAGAGAGACAGAGACAGAGATAGACAGACAGACATTGTATCATGCACGCATAGAGAGAATCAGAAAAAGAGAGAGAGACAGAGAGGAAGATAGATAGATAGATAGATAGAGAGAGAGAGAGAGAGAGAGAGAGAGAGAGAGAGAGAGAGAGAGCCAGCACGCTTCATATTGCACTATTATTACCCATACATAGAGGAATGGAGAGGCTGTGAGAGGAGATACCAAGTAAAAATGGAGGACATGGAGACAGAATGAGAGGACAGTGAGAGATAGTGATATAGAGAGGCAGCGAGACAGGCAAGCAGACAAGAGGAAGAGTCAGAGGTGCAACACAAGGAGGCTATGAAAAACAAGGGTAGGAAGTGTTGGGAACAAGTTCGTGGTCATTACCGTGGGATGCGGCAGGGAAACGCCCTTTTTCCCGAAGCCTACCTGTCTCCATCAGATCAGCTGGGCGAGGCGGCGGGAGTCACTTCGCTTTGCGAGACGGCTATCAATGCTAGCGCGTACCATGCCAAGTTGGCTGGCTTGAACTGAAGCTTTACGAACTTCAGATAGCGTAATCCACATCATAAAGGTGCTCAGCCGAGGAAATCGTTCTGCCTCAATATCATAAATGTATTGTGTGATTTTCTTAAACCTTTGCTTTATATCTACTGCTCCAATGATAGCTATATAAGGTCTAGATTGAATTATCGTTGTATCTTGTGTCGTCGAACAATATAACTGAAATAAGCATATGCTTAAACCTCATCTGGGCAATTCTGTTTCAAAATTCTAGTTAGCTGTAAAGATGGTTTACTCAGAATTATGACAAGGAAAATCTAGATCTACCAGTTGCATTTATTTTGCTATAATTGACGAACAAGGCAAGACATTTTCCGTGCCTTTCTTTACATATATCGGTGTAAGTATGATTCAATACTTCAAAGATCTCTCTCTCTCTTTCTCTCTCTCTGTCTATCTGTTTGTCTGTCTGTCTGTCTGTCTGTCTCTCTCTCGCTTTCTCTCTCTCTCTCCGTCTATCTATCTCTCTCTAGCTTTCTCTCTCTCTCTCCTTCTATCTCTCTCTCTCCTTCTATCTCTCTCTCTCCCTTTTTCTTTTTTTTTTTTTCTTGTCTTAGACATGATTTACCTTATGTTTTATTTTATAAGAGATTTTATGTATTGCACATACTCCGATGAGGTAAAATTCACGTCATGATAAGTGCGCATTATTTTGTTCTTCAAAAGAAGTTCGATCTGTGAAACTGCAATGCTTCACAATAAAATTCAAAAAACATGAACGTTTATGAATTCAAATACTAGTAAGATATCCAATCAATTATTGCAACAACAAGCGTAACCAACATTAACATCGTTCACATTGTCCTTTTTGTGTATCTTTTTTCTGCCCTCTCCTTGCTACCTTATTCTCTTCAAATCCTTCCTCTCCTTCTTTTCTTCTTGTCCTCTGATCTTCTTTTCATCCTTCTTCTTTTTTTCCGCAACAGTCTCCTTTTTCTGCCTCTCTTTCTGTCCGTCCACTTTTTATTTGTCTTTCATCTTTAAGCATCCTAAATGCGCGACAGTGCTTAAGTTTGATTTGCAAAAAGTCCTGAGATGACCGTGCTGTGGATTTGAATAGATTATATCAAAAGCTGATAATCTCGTCCTTCGTCCTTTTTTTTCCATAATCCCTTTTTAAATCGATTTATTCCTTCAGTATGATTCTTCTTCTTCTTCTTCTTCTTCTTCTTCTTCTTCTTCTTCTTCTTCTTCTTCTTCTTCTTCTTCTTCTTCTTCTTCTTCTTCTTCTTCTTCTTCTTCTTCTTCTTCTTCTTCTTCTTCTTCTTCTTCTTCTTCTTCTTCTTCTTCTTCTTATTCTTCTTCTTCTTCTTCTTCTTCTTCTTCTTCTTCTTCTTCTTCTTCTTCTTCTTCTTCTTCTTCTTCTTCTTCTTCTTCTTCTTCTTCTTCTTCTCCTTCTTCTTCTTCTTCTTCTTCTTCTTCTTCTTCTTCTTCTTCTTCTTCTTCTTCTTCTCTTCTTCTTCTTCTTCTTCTTCTTCTTCTTCTTCTTCTTCTTCTTCTTCTTCTTCTTCTTCTTCTTCTTCTTCTTCTTCTTCTTCTTCTTCTTCTTCTTCTTCTTCTTCTTCTTCTTCTTCTTCTTCTTCTTCTTCTTCTTCTTCTTCTTCTTCTTCTTCTCCTTCTCTTCTTCTTCTTCTTCTTCTTCTTCTTCTTCTTCTTCTTCTTCTTCTTCTTCTTCTTCTTCTTCTTCTTCTTCTTCTTCTTCTTCTTCTTCTTCTTCTTCTCCTTCTCCTTCTCCTTCTCCTTCTTCTTCTTCTTCTTCTTCTTCTTCTTCTTCTTCTTCTTCTTCTTCTTCTTCTTCTTCTTCTTCTTCTTCTTCTTCTTCTTCTTCTTCTTCTTCTTCTTCTTATTATTATTATTATTATTATTATTATTATTATTATTATTATTATTATTATTATTATTATTATTATTATTATTATTATTATTATTGTTGTTGTTGCTGCTGCTGTTGTTGTTATTGGTATTGTTGTTGTCGATGGTGGTGGTCTTTTTTTTTATAGTTTTTGCTGTTATCATTATAGTGCTTAACGCTACGGACTTGGCTGGATATTTTTCTTATGATATCACATTAACTGAAATAATAATACATGTGTCTGTTTCACTTTAAGGCATAATTTTTCATGGTTTTTTTTTTTCTATTTGTAAACACATGGTTTTTTTTTAATCTTCACGTGGCGTGAAGTGCCCCCCCCCCCCCCCCAAAATCCTGTGTTTGTAGCTGTCACCGTACGCTTGGCTGAGAATTCTTTGAAACAGCTTTACATGTGTATTATTTTGATTACGATACATGTGCCTCTAAAACTCTCAGACCCTTTATCTCAATATTATCCACGTTCAGAGGAATTTCAGTGAACTGTGAAAAGAAATGCATAACCGGCTTTGGTGTCTTTTAGCCAACCAAGCTTTGAGAGAAAAGGCGTTATATGCGTGAGATGGAAAAGGTTTTGGGTGGAGGGAGTTGAACCAGATAATATACTGCATCGTTTTTCTTTTGTAAAATTTCGCTTGCACGCTAACCTGACCGTAAATAACCAGAGCCTCAGGCGTGTGCTTTAGTCATAATCATACGAACCATCTCAGTTTTTCTAACATCTTTTTGAACTTGTCCTGACGAGGTCAAATCTATTGTGCAGTCGGGATTGTTTTGCAGTATGAAAACAATGGACTCTCCCTCTCTCTTTTTCTATCTCTCTCTCTCTCTCTCTCTTTCTCTCTCTCTCTCTCTCTCTCTCTTTCTCTCTCTTTCTCTCTCTTTCTCTCTCTGTATCTCTCTCCTTATCTCTCTTCCTCTCTCTATGTCTTTCAATCAATTATTTTTATACCTCTCTCTCTTTGTCTCTCCATCTTTTTACCTATCAACAATCAATCAATCGATATCTTTTACTCTCCTTTCTCTCAAACACTTCTTGCCTCTCCTTTTCCTACATCCATCAATAGTGCACCAGTTTTCTTTGAAAAAGAGTAACATTCTGGCAATCAAGTTGAAAAGAAAAAAAAAAAAAAGAAAGTCTTAACTGAAAGCGTGTAATTACTTTAATAAACTTGGAATAATTTCTGCGATCAACTTCAACCTTTTTGTGCAGGGTTTGTTTTAGACATATATTTCTATTCATGAATTTGTCAACATAGACATTATATCAGGCGTTCCATTCTTTAACTCGTTGTCAATTAACCCTCTATCTTAACGAAGCTCATAATTACCCTATTCATCAAACTTATTATGATTTTAATCCTGTAACCCAGTGTGATACCATATTCTCAGTAATTGAAATTATTGAGAAAAATCATGATATTCCATTAGTTTCACGTATCCTAAGTTTTACAAAGAATCCAAACCGGAATTAGAGTTAGACGAGGATACGACACCGTCACCAAAACTAATATGCCAGGAAAGGATCGAGACTTGGACCATCTACATGTTATTTTATTATCTATTGAGGTATATGATCTGGCATCAACAGAAATAGTCGAGAAACTTTATTAAGTTTGAGAACCTAAAACGTTAGGAATTCATGGTTTCAACTGGCAGTCAGTTTTAACCACACTTTACGTCTCCATTAGTACAACTTATGGTTTAAATAGAAAAATTAGAAGCATTTAATTACCACAGGTGCGGTTCTGTGACAGGAATTTCTACCACCATTTCCTGAAATTAGTCTAAAGTGTAGAGACATAAAGATCTGAGTTACAATTTCTCTTGGTTTGCAATTAATGTTTTCTTCAGTGGTTTTTATTTATTTTTGAATTATATCTTTTTGATAATCATTTCTTTCCTCCCGTTGTGCAAAATAAATTGCAGTATGTAAATATTGTAAGGCTCAATTAACGTGATGTCAACCACTGGGTCATTCTGAATAATTTACATTTTCTTAACACTTAGCAAACAGGATTTAATAGAAATTCAGTGAATGCTCCCATGAACAAGACGCATGTTGCGTTTGAATGCGTTTGTATACAAACAAGCATAGGGTTGAAGCGAATGTAATCCAATCTCTAGACTTCCCGGTTGCTTCAGTTACGATACAAATTTCAAAACAATATTTTAAGATGCCAATATTTGTTCTTGAACGATAGTGGGATTTTATCTAACGACTCACTGTAGATGACAAACCCGACAAGACGACATGATAGTTACGTGATCTCTGTGTCACAATATGCCAGAAAATATCACCAGCTGCAGTTATAGTGCATAGCGACAAAAGTTATCCCACCGATGAAATATTAAACATGATAAGATCTAATAATTTTTATCTATGACAATAGATATTGAGAAACTCTTAATTTAAGTGGTTATGGTCTCTTAACCGCACAGCTATAAAACTTATAACTTAAAACTTTAAACATTGCAGAATTTCATGTTTCTAGATCTGCTACCCTTATGTATTAATGTGTATTATATTTTACAATTCTTTCTTTCGGGTTATTTTTTTTAAGTTTTGATTGTTACTCCATTTATCGGTCGACCGATACTGAATATTACAGAATTATTGTTTGACCTAGAATTAAACATCCTAAGTTGGATTTTTTTTTTTAGCTAATTAAACATCCTATGTTGGATTTTCCTTTTTTAGCTAAAAGATGACTTGGGGTTTGATAATAAATCTAATGGATCAAGAATCAAATCGAAATTTCGTCTTCAACACTCGAATTGTTAATTCCAAGAATTAGATCTAGAGAGATTAGGCTTGCCAGTTTTCTAGAAGTGTAATGGCGATAACATTGGCGGCATCCAAAAGTTTTCTTTATCTTTCATAAAAATAAGTTTATGGGGTTGGATATTCTCGGTTGTTTAGATTTCAATCAACTTGTTCTTAATCAACTGCCAGACATAACTGAGAGATTAAACGTTTTTTTTTCCTCTCTTTGTGCACGAAAGCGCCTTTGATTTTATCAAAATATATTATTTTGCCTTTTATCTCACTTCCCTCTCCCCCTCCCCACCTCATTTTTCCTGCCCCCACTCCCCTCTATCGTTTCCCTACCTCTCTCCTCCCCTCTATTTATCCCTCCCAAACTTCTTCCTAAATTATCTTCTAATAATTTCGCTTCTCCTCTCGATAAAAGAATGAGTCTACAATACAGCTTCCTGCTCAATATCGTTCAATAAGTTGAGCCCTGACTGTTTCAATAATATATTTTTCTTCCTCTTTCAAACTCGCTTATTTCGACGGTTAGTGTATTTGACTACAAGAAATCCACTCCTTATAATGCCATCGTACCGTGAATAATATTATATCGAAGCAATGAAAGCGTACTGCGTATTTGGGGAGAGGAGCTCATAGATTTAGTTTCCGGGTTTCGGAGCTTGTCTTTTACTCTGATTTTCACACCCTACCCCCTTTTTCTGCCTCTCTCTCTCTCTCTCTCTCTCTCTCTCTCTCTCTCTCTCTCTCTCTCTCTCTCTCTCTCTCTCTCTCTCTCTCTCTCTCTCTCTCTCTCTCTCTCTCTCTCTCTCTAATTTATCATCAATCTATCTTTCTTCATATGTATCTCTCTCTATCTGTCTGTCTATCTCTCTATATATATCTATCTACCTATCTATGTATCTGTCTATCTGATAGTTGTTGGTTTATTCCTTTCTCTTCCTTCTTTCTCTTCTTCTACTTATCTCCGCTGATTCTTGTCAAATCTGTTGCTCTCTCGAACTCCTCTATTTGTGTTTTGTTTTTGTTTTTTTTGTTTTTTTCTCGTCTCTTTCTGCTTCTCATTCAATATTTAACCTCTCCTTACTACTCCTTTCTTTCGGCTCTCTTCCCGATTTTTTCCCAAACCTTTCACAGTTCACACACAGTTCACGCAAAAGCATGTCTCTCTATTCGTTGCCTTTGGGCAATACCAAGATTCGAAAATTTGTCTATTCAAACAGTTAACTACTGGTGCATCACCCATCTTGTGCGGTGAAAGCATCACCAGAAAAAAAACATTCCAATTCTTTTGTCTTGTCTTTCCGGAAGCGAACCGGACACGAATGACAGAAGAGACAAACAAAATTCTAGACCTCAATCACTACCTGTCTGTCTGCCGCTGTCCGATTGCATCGTATTGTACTTGAACCAACATCTTAGGCAGACACTGAGATAGCCGTGCATACTGTTGTCATTGGGACAGGACAAGTGATGAAGAACTCACAGCTCTTGAGCATGATGTCACAAGGACGTTGTTTGCCTTGCACATCACTTGTGTGTGAATATCCTTGCCACCCTTCCCCTTGTAGGCCGTTACGTCTCCAGGTAATCCGGTTTAACCCTTTCTCTCCCCTAAAACACGCAGAATCTACGGTTGAAATCGGCCTTCTATGTAGGTTATCTCTCTCTCTCTCTCTCTCTCTCTCTCTCTCTCTCTCTCTCTCTCTCTCTCTCTCTCTCTCTCTCTCTCTCTCTCTCGTATTATCTTCATCAACGTTTTTTTTTCACTCAACCCCTACCACCGTGTTTCTAGGATAAGGGTGGCGTTAGTCAATTTGTTTGAAAAGCTTTCGTGTAATAAATTCATCTTCGAAAAAATATAAAACTCGAAAATTGTCTTTGGCAGCCTTGGAAAAAGCAGACTGATATGAAACAATAGACTTGTTTTATTTTATTTTATTTTAGTATAAGTGAAGGGAGAGAGAGTGAGAGAGAGAGAGAGAGAGAGAGAGAGAGAGAGAGAGAGAGAGAGAGAGAGAGAGAGAGAGACAGACAGACAGACAGCCAGACAGACAGACAGACAGACAGACAGACAGACGGACAGAGAGAGAGAGAGAGAGAGAGAGAGAGAGAGTCAGACAGACAGACAGAGATATATGCAGATACATTATGCACAATCACATTATACTCGCAGTATCATTGCGAAACAGTCCCTTGAATGCTGCCGTTATCATGGGGTTGGTGGTAGAGTTGGCTGAAGAGGGAAATAGTTCAACCTTTAAAGAGGTGTAAATATAATTATACCAGCTGGAGAATGGAGATAGGGTGAAATCTCGATCTACCCTGGGTTGAACGCCGTCAGATCTTCATAAAATCAACATCTAGATCTAGTTTTGCAGGGACCCCAACGGCTATGTGGGCTATGAAGATGCTTTTGAGTGTTTGATGTGTCCCCATTTAAGGGCTTAGAGAGAGAGAGAGAGAGAGAGAGAGAGAGAGAGAGAGAGAGAGAGAGAGAGAGAGAGAGAGAGAGAGAGAGAGCAAAAAAAAAAGGACACACAATCAGAGAGAGATGGCAAAGGCAGAGTGAGGCAGAGAAGGAAAAAGACAGAGGAAACCAAGATGATGGGTGAAGGAAAGAGGGCGGAAATGTCTTGGATCAGGTGCAGAGGAAATATTTGTTTTTATTTTTACCTTCAAGGCGATCTATTGGTTGCAAAAACACGCGAAAAATATGAGTTCATTTTTTTAAATCTAAGTTAGAAGTCCTCTGAATGAATTTAGTTTTATCAGAAAATGGAATAAATATTAAATGCCTGTTTAAAATAAAAAGTAATACATTAATAATCTTATTGTCCGACTTCGCACCTTAGCTCCTGCAATCCATGGAAGCCTGAGAAAAAAAGGCATTTCATGAAAAATGCATCGTTTGATATTTATCGAAAAACATTTCCCTCCAAGGAAAATTTCGACAACTCGAGATTTATTAACGGTCACAGAGGCAGTATGTGCGTGTGTGTTTAAACTTTTTTGAAGACTCATTATAAGGAAAGTATATGCATAAACAAAATTGGAAATATCTATAGCAGACCAAATGTTTCATATATCAAGAAATTTACTATCCTCCTTTATCATCATCATCTCTATGAAGGACAAAAGAATATGCAGGATATTTTCACTTTTAGCCGTTTAGACTTCTGAGTGCTTGGAAGGCCTTTGTGAGTATCGGATTTATATTCTAATAAAACGTTTTATACCATGGTTCCTCACAACACGCACATGTGGATACGGCGATAATCTTTCACTATTTCCTAAGATTTCAACGAAGCTTTTACTTAAAATCTGTACCTCATATCTGTGATCTCTCTTTGATACTAACAGTCCCTTTGTTTGAAGGAAACAATAAGAACAAAAACTGTCTCAACAACAACATTGATAGCAAAACAAAAAAAACAACAATAAATGACCTGGTTTAACATTGTCAAGCCTGCGTAAAAAAATCAATACACCAGTAAAGTAGTGATCGACCAGCCACATCAATATTTATTCAATTTCTGAGATCTAGATTTTGTCGACCATTGCACAGTCAAGTAGCATGCAAGTTTAAATTTGAATCTTCAGTTAAAGGGTAAAAAAGGAGGGGAAAAGACAGACATATAGAGATGATCAGATAAAGACAAAAGCAGCATAAAGAGTCCCAGAGCTGAGAGAGAGAGAGAGAGAGAGAGAGAGAGAGAGAGAGAGAGAGAGAGAGAGAGAGAGAGAGAGAGAGAATGGCAACAAGAGTTTTTGGTTGTTTTATTGTTTACAACTTTAATTGTACATAGGGCATTGCCCCCACTAAATGATTAATTCAACATTTAAAAAAACAATCCTTAATTGATTTATTCTCAGCCTGCAAATAAAGGTTACGTCGATGCAGCCATAAATTGTCCAAAAGATCCGTCGACTGTTACGATCTTTAATGCTATTTTACTGTTAAACTACCGCACCGTGACGAATTCAACATGAAGATCAGTTGCTGGAGAAGATTTTTTATTTTTTTTTTTTTTTTTTTTTTGGGGGGGGGGGAATCTGGGTTTTAAAAAAAAATGCGTTTTAATATGAAGTATCGTAATATGAGAGATCAAGCATTCAATGAGAGTCAAGAACCACTCTCATCCGAAGTGAGTGAAAGCCTCAGAACAAAAGCTATTCTGCCGTTACGGACTTTTGGGCTTTACTATAGAAACTCTCGCTTCCGTCGAAATTGTTTCATAGAGAGTGTAACAGAGCTTTTTTTTCATCCTTTCTATTTTTATAAAATTAACAGATACATCACTTTATTGATGTAAACTAAATGGCTGGTCTCTCTGAATACTGGTTCAATACAATTGCCTTTAAATTTACCTATTTTAATAGTTGCGCCTCGAAACATACAGACTCTCCACACGTTTTTAATTTCCCCACAGAACATGTTTCGCAGTTTTGTAGACCCACCGTCTTTGGACCGGAGCTCGATGAAAGAAAAACAAAAACGGGAATCACACCACGTGAATAATTCTGACCAATATCACAACACAAATGGTGGGTCCAATGGCGTTCAATCTAACGACAGTCAAATATACTATCATCACAAAAGCGAAATCTCCCCTCAGCCCAACGGGCCCCAGAACGGAGGTTACACAACATCCATATACGTAGGTACCAAAAGTGAAAGTTCGCGACCATCTCAGATGCAATCGGATTCTCAGTATCAACAGCTTCAACCGAATATTTACCAACAACATCCCGATCAACAGTACCATCAACAGTCTCATCAATACTACAACCACTCAAGCCAACGTCAACAAATACCCCTGCACGAGCAAAATGGCCACAACCATTCGGGATCCCTTTCTTCGGGCCAGTTTTACTCGAACTCTGCTGAAAACCATGGTTCATCTGGAGAAGACATATTTTTACTTCAGCAACGATTGGCTTCTGCCTCTATAAATGATGCCGCTCTCGTAAATGGAAACGGGAGTATGCCTTTCTCTTCAGGAATGTTCCCAAATCAGCATCTGAGCTCAAATTCTGGTGTCGAAAGCCCGTTTCCACACCACAATTTTTCCAACGCCTCTTACCCTTCACCCGTGACTGTTCCATCTCAAGGGCATTTCCCACACTCTAATGCTATGAGGGGTCATGCTTTGGGCTCCATAATGGAAAACGGTTTGTATGAAAACGATGAAGAGGATGCCTTTTCTAACCACCAGAGACAACATCAAATGTATAACCAACAGAACCACCAACACTACCAACACCAAATTGGAGCTCTTGCCCCGCATCAACAACCACCATTTGTCCCACTTACTCGGCCGCAACAAAGTTGGGGATCAGGATGGACTCCGCCCCCATCGGCGTTAAGCTCGGAGACGCCAGCATCTAATGGTGCACCATTGTCCATGGCACCTCCTCAGAAAATATATCATGTGATCCCACCTCCGCCGCCTCTCACGGACTCCGTCTTCGCTGGTCGCCGTGACGT
This sequence comes from Elysia crispata, assembly GCA_033675545.1. NCBI lineage: Eukaryota > Metazoa > Mollusca > Gastropoda > Plakobranchidae > Elysia > Elysia crispata. The sequence continues at coordinate 1,793,652 of JAWDGP010007412.1, read as the reverse complement.
GACACAGCCATCCTCAGTTCAAGAGAGCCAGATAGTGAGCGAGAAAGGTACGGTTCGAGGCTTCAAAAACAGAGTTCGGGCAGGGATAGCCACCTTCTGGGCACAGCCTCAGGATCCGGTAGGTTTCCTTTCCTCAACTTAACAAATCACTTTTTCCTCAGTATGTTTAGACTCAGATAGATGAGCAAAGTTCTAAAATGTGAACAGATAATGCGCATTTTAGTATTTGATAATTATGCTATACTTTTATTTAAAAAGAGGCGACTATCGAATTGACATGGGGTTTTTTGGGTTTTTTTTTTTTTTTTAGTATACTTCGTTTCATAAAATGTGTTGATGTTTTTGTTTTTTTTAATAGGTGCTTTGCTCATTTTGATTTACTTAGAGTAATTCTATAGGCAAAGCTTTCACAATGCTCACATTTATTCAGCTCTATACATTTTGTATCGTGTACAAACAATTTAAAATAGAAGGAACAATAGAAAAAAAAGAAAACAACTATAACTGGTTAATGCAGAGCACTGAGTAACCTAAGTCATGAAAAAGAAGTATATAAAGGATTTCACCAAAACCACAGAACCTCGCTTTAGGTTTAACTGGCACAGGAAACACCTATTGATGGAGAGGTTCTGGTACTACAAAGAGCAAGGTGATGTACTTGAAAGGGCAGTTATCACCAAAAGGTCAATATTTTCAATAATGTTGCTAACCATGAAGAGACAGAACAAAAATTTATTTAGCTCTTTTATTCTCCTTGATCCACAATATGAGAATTACAGAGCACATTGCTTAGAAAAAAAAACCCACTTTATCAGCTATTGATAGTGATTTTGTGAGACGTCTCAATACTTAGTTATGTCAGTCTTGCGCGTGTTTTGCGCAAAAAGCAATCAACTGTAGTTCAATACCTTCCCCACACCCAGCTTCTCAATTGGGGTCTACCATAGCGCCATCTATCAACACACGCCCGCGAGCGGCAGTCTAATGAATATTTCATGTTAGCCCAGGTCTTGCTATTGGGACTGAATCAACCCACCCTCGTACCCCCACCTTTAGGAAGTCGGTAGGTCTAGGCCAACACAATACTACTTCCTGTCATTCTAAAAACAGGTCAATAGATTACATTGTTTGACTACGTGATTACACTTTTCTATTCGTTTAATCGCAGCTCTTTCTATCCAGTAGCAGATACCTGAGTACAGGCGGGCAATGCCCAGAAGGGAAACATTTGTAAAAAATTGATGCGTCGAACAACGAGTTAAATTACAGCAGCTCGATACTATCCAATTGGCAATGGATATGATTTTTTTTTAATCTATTGTCAACATTTATAGAAAGGTAATTAAATTGAAAAGGCGTTATTGCCACTCTGAAAACGAATGTTTCTGCTGTAAACAGAGAACACCAGTAAGTGAAATAGAGACCAATTTATGTCAAATTCACGTTGAAATCATTGATTTTCTCAATATTTGGAAAACCTGAACTTTATGCTAATTTTCAAGGCCTACCATTATTCGATATTCCTTTTTTTTTTTTGCAACAAATTAAATTACAATAAGCGTCTGTGCAGATTTATTATTAGTGATCACGATCTCTACAGGAAATTTATATATTTTTTTTTTATTTGTTATCTTTAGAATAAAGTTGGGCAGTGATGAGTCAGTATGGTTTCAGAACAATAAGATATTTTTTTCCATGACATATCAAAGATACACATTTGTACCACAAAGATCTTTTGTTGTCTGTGGGGACGAACCGAACTCCCTGGTTGAACCAAATAAATTTCGTTTAGCTAGGCAGCTCACATATTGATGCTTTTGCCAAGGAAATTTAGATTATGGTCTCAGGTTAACTATTATGTTGATAACTTAAGCGCATAAATAACAGTTTACTAAGTATGACAAAGGTGACGCCCCTTATCAAGGATGAAGTGAGGGTCTGTGTATGACTAATTAGATTTAAGGTAATTTTCCATATTGAAGAAGGGCAGTAGATGCTTAGAATAACCGCTAGTCCAGCACTGAATGTAGATCTCGATCCCAAGCTGTGGGCTGCTCAAAGTCGTTGGCTCTCGGTATTGATCTGTGGCAGGTGTCAGCACAGGCATGTCGGTATAATTCAACAGACTTAGTGTCGGAGAGATAATAGGCAGAGGCAAAGATAGAGAACACTGAGGAGGAGGAGGAGGAGGAGGAGAGGCAGACAGACAGACAGACAGGTAGATAGACATAGACAAAGAAAGATTGAAGAAAGAGAGAGGGACAGACGTAAAAAGTGGTCGAGCAATCAGGGTCGGGAAGGATACAGTTTTATCGTTTTGAAAAATTGTTGGGTTTTTTTTCCTACTACGTTTTTTAAAAAGAAACATTTCCAATGTATCTGTCCTTAATGATTTTACATTTTGCTTTGAATTTTTTTCCATTTCTTCATTTAGAGGTGCTCGATATAATAAATCATAATTGCAATACATTTCTATCATTCCAAATGTATTTATGTAAATTATTTTTTTATAATTATGTCATTATCTTTATTTAAGAAACGCTTCATCACATTTTCAGAGTTCAAGCAGCTTGATTGAGCTGCGTTTGGCACACATTTTTAACTATGGTACTGCATCATATAAATTGCTCTTTTATCACAGCTTCTTAACAATCCACTATAATAATTGCCTTTTTTTCATTTGTTTTTCTTTTACATTTTATTCGAACGCAGCACTTTTGTAGAGACATTTTAAAACTCATGCAAAGCTTAAATTTAATTTACCCTCAAAGCTTTCCCGTTTTGTTACTTTCAATCTAGTTTAATTAATGACGCTGACACAAAACGCTTGTTTTCAGATTCTCGAATACAAAACGCCTATTGAGCCTATTGTCGTTGTGAGTTTCGATATATCGATGTAGGATTACATGGTGTTTCACCATATAAAAACGTATTCTGCTATTTTTGTTCTGTGATTCCCGGTTAATCGACGTAGTTTTAGTTATTGTGTTCACCTCATCAAATGTATCTATTACCGTTGTAAACTTTAATACACATATTGCAGAATTATTGATATAGTTTCAACACATCAATATGTGTATATTGTTGTTGTTTTTCGTTTTTTTGCACATAATTACGACTTCCTGAAACTGCCTGCATAGAGCCAGCAATATCAATATCCCCTTTTTTTGCTCGAATTTTTAATGGTTTTCCTTACTTTAAGCATTGGTTTATAACTAGTAGTAGTACATGCATATATTTTCCTACTTTGTCTGTTTTTCTTTTTTCTTTTTTTTTTCTTTTTGTACACCACATATTATAGCTGTTTAATTTAATGAGTATTACAACTTATTTATATAAAACCTCCTGTAATTTGTTTGCACTTACTCAGAGTAAACCTATAAACTACTGGGATGAAGATACTACATACGAATTCTTAGTAGTTCGCTCACATTAAAATCTCTCATAGACTGCCTTGCAAGCTCCGAGTTGAAAAGCTAATGTTAGAAAACGAAATTAGGCAAGTTGCTTTGATATTTTATTAATATTGACATGTAAACCGTAAAAAATGGTGAGTTTAAAAGATGTTTTGTTTTTCATAAACTGAAGTAAATGCCCACTTCTCTCCAAATAATTTAATTCGCCAATGGGCAGATTTAGGGATTGCTAATGAAACGATCTTATGTTGGGGAGGGATCTTGTTTACCTTTACGGAGTTAAAAATACAAAAACACAAGGCAATGTTTTCTTGACTATTTTTTGTATTCGTTGATTGTTGTCTAAAAAAGCACTTTATTATCAAGACTAGTATTTGCACATTTATATTTGTAGATTATATAAGGAGATATCTATATTTCAGATCAAGACGATAACCTGTTAAACAGATTCGTATATATTAATTGGAGATAAAATGAAGGTAGAAATTGCATGAGATAATAGATTTTTTGGATTATATTGGGAGAACTTCAGGTAAATTTCTTGTAAATCTGATTGTTTCTATTTTCACCAAATACGGAAGCCCTTTCTATTTCACACCATTGTTGAATCTGCCTTTCGAATTTTTCTACAAAACTGATAATGCACTAAACCTATCAAATACTGAACCAGTGCGTTCGTGGATTTATCATTTCCATCTAGTTTGCTTGTCACATTGCAATCTCTCTCCCTCTATCTCTCTCTCTTTCTCTCTCTCTCTCTCTCTCTCTCTCTCTCTCTCTCTCTCTCTCTCTCTCTCTCTATCTCACTCCGTTTTCTTAATCTCTCTCGAGCTGTCTCCCTCTTACTAACTCTTTCTTCTCTCCTTTTCTATCTCCTCTCCCTATGTTCCTCTGCCTTTCATGTCTTACTTCAATTCACGGTAGATGTTTATTTTTTGTACTCCCTGTCGAGACATCTTTGCAAAATACATTTTCTCTTTTTCTGTGCATCTAAATAACTATAGTTTGTTTTTTGTTGTTACTTTTTTTTGTTTTGTTTTGTTTGTTGTTGGTTTTTTTTTTTTATTGCTTTTTGCTACCATTAGTTGCCGCTGCATAAGGGACTTAATAATTGTTGAAAATTACATGCCCATGGTCATGAATTTCTGCTCCAATGTCTTTTTGCTACATTGGAGAGCCTACATGCGACAGGAAAACTAATTTTGTAACTTCCCAATGTATTTATCCTTCTAAACCCTCGTTATAAAGCTTTGTCGGCACGATCAAAAGCGACTGGAGATGCACTGCCTTGAGAGAACGCAAAGCTGTCTGTTTATTCGCATCTACAAGATAAAGAGCATTTAAAAGGATGTAATAATAATTTGGAAAAGTACCGATTTCATATGATTATTTGGAGACAAATATTAGCCCGTGATTGCTATTTGAATTCAAATAAAGCTTCACAGACCACCCAAAGCTTTGAAAACTTTCAGTGTCAGTCATCCGATTTAAAGGATCGGCAAGGTTCTTACTTTGAGCAACAAATCCCCCATTTTTCAGTTTCAAGACATTGGAGCAAAAGGTGTGCTACCACTGTTGGTCCTAAACAATATGAGACAATAGTGGCAAAGCAGTTGCTTTATCATCTCTGCTCTATCCACCGCAAGTTTTGCTTTCATTAGCGATAAGAGCAAAGTTTTCCTACGGCCTAAATCTTTTCTTTACATCTGAGACAATCTCGCTGTTCAGAGATAAAAAAAATTATTGGATTTATTTAAAACCTGTAATTATCCGTTAGTAAAGTAAAGTGAAATAATGATTATTTTTTCCAATCATAAGCCATACAAAGTGTCTCCAGTCTGCTTGCAACTCGTAATGGCCCATAATCAAGACTTTTGCTCTGATCGCAGTGATCAGTAAAAGATAATCTTTATGTCAATCTTGAAAGCAGAATATGGATAAGATTATGTTACCGACCCTCTCTTTCTTGCTAGGTCGATTACAGTTGCAGTGTATATTCAGTCGCCCAAAATAACTTAAGGCTTGTAGTTTGCTATTTTTGACGATAAAAATAACAGATGAAGAGGGACATAAAAAGGATTTATGTATAGTGTAAGTCAACGGTGGCAAGTTAAATTAATTGACGAATAGTTTCAAATAAATGGCTTTCTCAAAAGTATAAGACTAGGCGTGGATTGTTTATGGCCTCATTATTCTCGCGGTATCTTTCATGTGGAAAGTATAGCCCTGGCTGGAAAAGACTAGGGCGTTTATTTCACAATTTCATTTTGCCTATTTTATTTCTTTATCTTCGGTTCTGTCTTTCTCTTCCTGTATCTCTCTCTCTATCTCTATCTCTATCTCTCTCTCTCTCTCTCTCTCTCTCTCTCTCTCTCGCTTGCTCGCTCGCTTTTACCCTCTCTTCTTCTTCTTCTTCTTCTTCTTCTTCTTCTTCTTCTTCTTCTTCTTCTTCTTCTTCTTCTTCTTCTTCTTCTTCTTCTTCTTCTTCTTCTTCTTCTTCTCTTCATCATCATCATCATCATCATCATCGGTTTTTTTTTCAGATCATGCCCTATTTAAACAGTTGTAAATTGTTTTTGAGTTGACCAGGTGTTCATCGCTTCATATTATTTAGAACTCTCGTGGGTTGCCATCCTGTCCTTCTCTTCCACTCAATTATTCTTGTCATAGAGATTTTCCATTCTCTTTTCCCTATGCATATCTCAAATATAATTATTTTCATCAGCCGCGAACGTTTTTCTGAGTGATTTCTTTATATTTTTCCAAGTCGAACAATGCAGTCTCTCTTTTTACTCTTCTTTATTATTTTTAATAAATAGTCCCAAGGGTTGTAAGCTAAGTGAGACTCAATTTCAAACAACGTATGACTGTATCCCTTCAATTTTCTGAGTTGGGGTTTCATTCCTATTTCTTCTGTTCTATGCGGTCAAGAAGTGTAGCAGTGGAGATAAATAGTGGACAAAAACTAATAACAGATCAGGATAAATAGAAGTATTATTTTGAATCAGAATAATTACTGTAATTAAAAAGTTTTATTCCATACAGGTCTTCTCTTCTTTCTAAGACTGAGAACTGTACATATAATCGTGCATTTTTATAGCGATTTTTTTACAATTTTAAATTAATATATAATTATATATAGGGGGGAATGGAGCAAGGGGTTATCACTGTCTTTTCGATAGGAATGTTGTTGTATTAACATTTTTTTTTTTTTTGAAGACGGGAATATAGTTTACTCCTTTTAACCGAAAGATTCGTACTAATTTTCTTTTAACAAAGTTTTTTTTTAATTTTCCCTCCACATTCCCTTTTGTTTAGTCCGTTCACCACATCTAATTTTAATTTTTAGTATGCCTGCAATTTCATGGCAAGATGATGTTCACATGACAAGATGATTCGAACTTAACGTATGTATAATGCGTTAAAGGGAAATTCCATAAATGTGGAGTCATGATGAAAATCTTCCTCTCCTCTTTTCCCCTAACCGCATTTACATACAACCATAGTGCCACTTCAAAATGACATGAATTGCTCTTTTCACCATGCACACCCGTCTTTCGGTGAATTTTTTTTTTTTTCGGGAATGCCAAGTTTGCCGAACAAAAAAAGAAAATAAGTTCCTAACCCAAGACTTTTTTTTTTTTATCTTTTTCAATGAGAACTGCGTCTGCGCTCAATCAAAATGCATTCCTTATATACCCGACTAGTTTGCATTTCTTTGACTAGGGCCTCTTTCTCCACACATCGCTCATTTTTCAAGCAATAGACAGTATTTTTTTTTAATGAAAAAAAGAGAATCCTTTGAAAAGATGTGTCTACATCAGTGCGATCCTTAAATTTATTCTCAACAATTTGTGTGCGATTCCAAATAATTATTTATTAAAAATATTTGAATGGCTTCCAGTATCGGAGAGAGAGAGAGAGAGAGAGAGAGAGAGAGAGAGAGAGAGAGAGAGAGAGAGAGAGAGAGAGAGAGAGAGAGAGAGAGAGAGAGAGAGAGAGAGAGAGATGGTAATAGCTGCACGAGAATTGAGCTCTTTTCCTGGGTTTGCCGATCTTGCACATTATAAGTCGATGAAGTGAGATGTCGATGTCAAGCACAGGGTTTGACAACATAGCAGGGACGCTAGGTTGCCAGTTAAGTATACGAGGACCCACATCACAGCCTATTGAACCAACTCTATGTGCGACACCTGCGCACTTCAACTCGAAATTATTATGAAGAGCAGAAAACAAACATTCTGAAAATTCTGAGAGAACATGAAATAAAGAGTGAGGGGTGATTTATGGCGCCGGGAAGGCAATTCATATAATAGTGTTCTTATTGAAGGTCATTATTCATTGTTTTCTTTTAACTAATGTTGAATAACAATTGGTAGTTGTTATACTGTGCTGTTCCTGCTCTTTACAATGGCTTTTACAAAATGTGTAATAAAATTGCGCAAGACACCCATTCTTTCCTAAAAGTCAGTTAATGCCTCGTTAATAAGATGCAAACATTGCAGTCTAGTCTCAAGCTGTCAACCTTTATGTTAGTCGTGGTTTGCCTTGGTTTCATCTGTACCTTGTGGGAGATCTTACAAACTAAAGTCACACGTTATTTTTATAATAACTAAATTAAACAGTTATGATGAAGGTACTGTATTTCATCACTTACTATAATATTGCCTTGTGTAGATAAAACAGGGCTAATCCTTTTTATTTTGAGCATTTTTTATTGGAAAAAAAGTTGTTAACCTGTATCATAGTATCTTAAATCAATTTTCACCTTGACCAATATTCGAAATTGGTTAACGCTTATCTTAGCTTCAGAGATAAAGCGATAGGCTAGACTTGGCAGATAGTTGTTCAACACCTCTTGTCATGTTGGCTATTTGTGTCATGTTGCGCAGACCCACTTGTCAATGAGTCAGTAAGATTTCAACAAGTGACAAGAGATTCTTTCAAAGATAACCATGTACATTCAAGTCCACATGCCAGCTAATTCCTAGAATCCAGTTCATTTTAGTCTACAATGAAAAGAATAAGAATCGATTCAATCAAAATTAATATGGATATATCAGTACAAAGACTATCTCGATCATTTAAGTAATTCTGATAAGGAATCTCTTTCATTTGAAAATATTGAAGATGTGGAAATAAATTTCTGTTTATGACAAACGGAAGATTAGTAAAATGAAAATTGATGTAGCAAAATTAAAGACTACATTTGGAGACTGAGAATCATTAAAATTCAGTATTTTGTTCTTCATGTCTCGTTTAGTTCATCATCCTCAGCATTTTTCTCTTGCTTCGGCTCATCCTCTGTCTCTAAGATCCTCCTGCCTCTCCTTTCTTCCCTTTTCTTTCTTTGCTTCATATTAAAAGCTTTTTTTTTCGCCAGCCAATTGAACCCGAACTCAAAAAACCAATGCCAATTTCGTATCATTTCATATACGGAAACGGTTAATTCAAAGTTGTTATCCAAAAATGTATTATTGAATATTACGAGGGCAGGCTGATAATGAAGTTCCGTTTGCTAATAACTAGGTCAATTTTCGTCACATCGACCTAAAATTTCATACATATACTCTCGAACCATTTTTCTAGACTTAACTATAACAACAAGTTTGTGTGACGTCATTCGTGCTCATAATGCAGTGACGCGTAACACATGATGTGGTAGCCATGTTTATGAGACAATGGCGACTTCCAATGACCTTCTCATCAAACAGCGCTCTGTTATCGAGTTTTTGGCAGCTGAGGGATGTTCTGCTGCAAACATTCATGCAAGAATGAAGACAGTTTATGGTGAAATGTGCATTTCAGACTGTGCAGTTCGCAAATGGGTGAGAATTTTTAAAGGGGAAGACCCCAGAGAGACAATTCTGCGTGATCGAAAGCGTTCGGGTAGGCCCCTTTCCGCATCGGACACGGCTCATCGAGAGAAAGTTGACTGCATGATTAGAGCTAATCGAAGGGTCAAACAAAAGGAAATTGCAGATGAAGTAGGCATTTCGAAAGAACGAGTGCACCATATCGCCACAACTGTACTGGGTTACCGTTGGGTCCCAAGACAGCTCACTGTAGAGATGAAAGCGCAGAGAAAGGACATGTGTACTCAACTCTTAGAGCGTTACAATGCAGAAGGAGAAGCATTTCTGCAACGCATTGTGACTGGAGACGAATCCTGGGTCCACCACTACGATCCAGAATGTAAAGCCCAATCGATGGAGTATAGGCACAAAACTTCTCCAAGTCCAAGGAAGTTCAAGGTTGTTGCCTCTGCAAGAAAGGTCTTGTTCACCGTTTTCTGGGACATGGAGGGAGTGGTCCACATGGAATTTCTGGAGCAAGGGCAAACTGTGAACTCTGAGCGATATATTTCAACACTCCGAGCTCTCAAACTCCGACTCAGACGTATTCGGCGTGATAAGGACTCAATCCTGCAACACGACAATGCGCGCCCGCACACCAGTCGCCAAACTCAGGACGCCTTAAGGCAGCTGGAACTTACGACCCTACCTCACCCTGCATACAGCCCCGATCTTGCCCCCTCTGACTATTATTTGTTTCCCCAACTCAAGAAGTACCTGAAGGGCCATCACTATGACAATGATGAGGAAGTTATCGCAGATGTTCGCAGATGGTGCCGTGGACAGCCGTCTGAATTCTTCGCTGACGGCGTGAGCCAACTAGTGAAACGTTGGAGGCGGTGTGTTGATCGCGACGGTGACTACATCGAAAAATAGAATGCTAAGTATGTAGCTGCGATATTAAGCTTTCGTTTGACGTATTGTTTATGTATATGCTGTGAAAAATTAAAAAGTTATGATTAAACGGAACTTAATTATCAGCCTGCCCTCGTATAATTGGTGCTCAATGACATTTTCTTTGACTCCTAGGTAGAACGTAGAAAAAAATGTTCAGACTTCGTCTGTATAAGATAAATCTTGTCTTTTTCTTTAAAGAGCAGGAGAAGCGATTTTAGCTTATCGGTCGTCAACAGACTTTAATGTCAGTTTACAGTTTTTTGTTTCATTGAAATCAATATAGAGTGGAAAATGGTTTAAAGTATGGTTTTCGAGCGGTTTTTTTTCCTAATAATTCGGAATCGGGTTTGGAAAATGTTGATTCTTAACGAAAAAAAATTTTTTTAATTACTTTCTATCCAGTTTCAATTCTCGACAAAGATTTATCTTCTTGCGGACGAAAACAATAAAATACGAAGGATTTAATTGCTATTTAAAATCTCTTTAAAAAAGCTTTTCAGAGAATTCAAGTACCCGAAATTTGGACTTTTTGTTTGCGTTTTCTTTGTTTTTATTTCTCATCAGACACATATGCCTCCCAGCCTTTTTTTCCCCTGTTGTTTATATAACCTGGTTGGTATTTTCCTTATACTGCTGGTGACAGACGTAAGCATTTACTTTTGAGTCCTGATGTGAAAGTTTAAAGGGAAAAAAATTAAAATTTTAATCAGCGCTCTTTTATTTTTTCATACTAAGAGGAAAAATGTTACAATTTTTTTTTCTCAGCTTAGTAATGGGAATTGCAATCAAAAAGTAAAGACTTCAAACAAAAGACGGCTCAAACCTTCATTCCTCTCTTTTCCTAATCTTTGTACTCAATTTTTTTTTTTAAATTTATTACAGGAGATAACAACATCTATTTTTGAGAACTTAGGGGACTAAAAATGATTGAAAGATCAACTCAGGTTCTTATGTAGATTCAAGGAACATTGAGCAAATCTCAACACGAGCTCTCTTTCTTCGGGTACTTGAAAATTAAGAGAACTAAAGCAACTATTAACTTAGATGTGGATTTTATACATGGGAGTCAACAGTATTATCCATCCCTACAGCCTACGAGGTGAGAGTGATAAGGGGGGGGGGGGAGGAGAGACAGAGAGACAGAGAGAGACAGAGAGAGGCAGAGAGAGACAGAGAGAGGCAGAGAGAGACATAGATAGACAGAGAGAGAGAGAGAGAGAGAGAGAGCAGGTGGTAAATTCATGAACCGCTGCGATTAATCATTATCATAAGGTATTTCTCTGTTTGATTTTAGAGTCAATAAAGGCCGAAACTTTTCGCATCCAAGTCATCATTTCTGCTTAAACAGCACAAGTGTGGCTAGAAACGAAATTAAACTAAAACTGCCGTTTTGGGTCTAATATTGATATATTCTACGTGGACTCATTTTATAGTTTTGAAGCACTAAGGGGGACAACACACGATCTCTGGAGGGGCGGAAAAAACAACATTCTAACCTCATTTCTCCTTGATTCATTTCTAATGTCATGTATAAAGAAGTTTACTCGGCGCACATCCCATAACAGTAGATTTAAATACGTTAATAAAAACACGAGCAATCTTTTTTTAACAAAGCCATCCGTTATGGGTTAAGGTTTCTCGTAACTGACACCATTATATTTTCAACGCTCCAGACAGCTCTATCAGTGATGACGTCTTGCTCTTTTGAGCTTTTCCCCCTTCTTTAAAACTTAATTTTTCTATCAAAATGACTACTCTGATAATTTGGCGCTTCAAAATCAGATCTAGATTACAATTTTTGCTCTTTTTTATTTAATCTGTTAAATCTGTAGAGCAGAGGAAGTTCATGCAAAATTCATTTGGTCTGTGCTCTGCATCATTTTGATCTCCATTTTGATTTAGAAACAAGAGGGAAACAACCAACCAACACTCTAGGCCAAAGATTTGAAAAGAATAATAAACATAAATGGCATAATGTCAAGGAAAAGTTAAATAGAGATGGCAGAGGTGTCAAAACCGTTAATTTGTCAACACCCTTAGATAGTTATGTTTATTTTTATCGCTGTAGCAAGCTTGGTGAAAAATAAAAATGGTTTACAAAGTAAAAAAGAAAAGAAGCATTTTACAAGATGGAAGGCGTTTTACCTTATTTGAGAGTTTAAAATAATTGAACGAAATAAAAATAAAATCCAGGAATCAATTTACACGAATGTCATATAATCTGATTGGCTGGAATGATTGTCGACAAAGAATGGAGCTAAGAACCAACTGCTATACTGTTATGCTGACTACTGAAAATCTGAGACAGCCGCGCCCTTCAGGTTTCCATGGTAATCGACTGCCGTGTATGCTGGATAAGCGTTACTCAGGCGGCTAGGATTTCTAGGTATTTCTATATCCAAAGTAAAAAAAACCCTACATCGATTTCAGCAACAGGCAAACCGAGTAGCTGCCATTTCTAGACTAAATTGGAGCTCTTTTCTGCATACACACTGTCTTATGAGATCGATGATAAACTTGAAATGTTGCCTCCAGATGTCAAGGTTAATCTCGTTTTATGTCGCGGTTCTTTTTTAAATAATTGTTTCAGCGGTTTCAACTAGAGGATAATAGCATGCGCAGTTGAGAGTCTAGAAGATATTCTTCTTCTTTGCGGAATAAAAGAAGAAAAATATACTGTCTACGTGTCTTCCATTTGTCTCTGTTCTTCTCTCCTCTTCTGTCCATCTCCTCTGCCTGATTCTAATCTATGAATATCTCTCTGTATGTGTGTGTCTTTCTTTATGTATACCGCCCCTCCCCTATATCATTCTGGCCACTAGTTTTTAACTCTCGATTCTCATTTTCCTGTATTCTTAACTTTTCAAAACACCCCGCTATCATTTTATTTCTGTCGTTCCCCTCTTTTTTTTGGGTTTGTTTTTGTTGTTTTTTTTTATATTTTTTTTTTTTTGAGTTTACGTCTCAGCATAATGATACGCCTACTTAAGCGTGTTTTTTCTTCCTGTCCTTCTTTTACACACACAAAAACACAAACACATCTTGATCCTTGCGTGCTTGCTCGAACTGTTTGCATGGTAAGCCTTTTTCGGTGTCGCGGACAAACATTTTCTTTCTCTCCTACAAAGTCATCCTTTTTCATCTTTTCAGCCTGTTCGCTTATGCGTCTCACATTTATTTTTTCAAATTCGTCAGCCTTTCTACCGCACTGAATATTGTAAATATTTTTTTTTTTTTTAATTTATGACACTTCATTATGCACAAGAGTTTTGCCTCTCATTTTGTGTCAGTCAAAGGCCTTGAATTGCTAGATGTAGTGGTATTAACGCTTGTAATATATTTACCCTTATTTTTTATCAGCATTGATTAAACGTAAATAAAAAGAATTGTCCCAATCTTTTTTTTTTCTTTTTTTTCAGTAATTGTATGAAATATGACAGTGTTGATATATAACTTTTTTAGATAGCCACAAACCGAGGAAAACAAAATAACAGCTGAACTATTTAGTTTACACTTCGCTTGATAATTTGTTCTTACCATTTGCGTTGATAGTTATTTCGCTCTTCGTATATTATCTATCTATCTATCTATCTATCTCTCTCTCTCTCTCTCTCTCTCTATATATATATATATATATATATATATATATATATATATATATATATATATATATATATGTGTGTGTGTGTGTGTGTGTGTGCAACTTTCCCTCTTTTCTCGTATTTTCCCACTTTTAAATTTAGTGAATTTTTCTAGTTTACATATAGTCACACAGAGAGAAAAAATTACATCAAGATAAGGCCGCGTACGATGTTTTCAAAGTTATTTTAAATAATAATATTTTATGAATAACATTACTTTCGAGAAATTTTAACTACCAGGGTTCATTGTCCCGTGAACTCTATTTCTATAGTCTGCAAATCGTTATGGAATAATCGCTGTAAAGTTTTATAACCCGACTCTTTAACAGCCTCTCAAATGTCATCTTAAAGCAGTTAGCTTTCTGGACTCACCAGTCATAATCCACCAACCTTTTATAGTATTCTTAATTGTTGAATCTGAACTTTGTAAGCCAGTAGGAATCATATCCCTCTATTACAGGCATGGTCATATTGCTCATATGTAAATAAAGTATGGAATAAAGAATTAACAAAGGAGCTTACTCAAGTAACTGAGGAATCTCGCATGCAATATTTCTATACAAACGATTCGCCTCAAGCAAGAATAATGTAGTCTAGCAAGGCGGCTTGATTTTCAACACTGTAAACGGTATAAACCGATCAAAGGTTAAGTTTGAATATGCTATTTTGCGCACATATTCTCGAACTAATCAAGACATTTTCTTGAGTCTTTTAGTGTCTCAGCAATGCAAGATATAATATTCAATGCCGGGTGGGGTTCTCGAGTGGCTGATTTTCATTATGTTCTTTCTTCCATGCCATATAGTACGCCCAGAGAAGCACTGAATAAAAATCCTGTGCGTGAAGGATTTTTAGAACATTAGTTTTTTTTTTATTATTTTGTAGCATTGAAATTTTTAGACTTTGCTTATTTGAATCATAAGATGTAAACTTAGCGCCAGCACCTTTGCTTAGGTTGGATTAGGATTGAACTACCACTGATTTGCGAATCATATTTATCTCCTGTATTGATAAAGTGCTTCTGTTTTCTTTTATGTTGTCACATCGTTGTATCTCTTCTTTATTTCGCACAGTAGCCTGACTTATATTGATTGCTGGACGAAGTGGACAATATGTGGAAGTCACCTTATGTTTTTATTTTTATTTATTCATTCATTTATTCATTTTGTTGCACTAGTTATTTGGCTGAGTTTTTTAACTATACTATCGTTAATTTGTCCATCCCTTTATTCTTGTAAATCAGTGTAACATGAAACTTCAAAATCATGTTTGTGTGTCAAATGTCAATCAAATATCCTAGATAATATATGCAATAAAGCTTGGTTGAGACAAAAATATATTATTGATCCAAAAGTGCTTTTATCAAACCATTTTGACGAAATTGTCTTAAAAGAGCAAAATGAGGTTTTGTGACTTTCTACTTTTTGCTTTCAATTTTCAACATGATAAATCTGTCTAATATAAAAAGTGTATTTTTGTAAATTATTCCTAATTTAATATCTTTTCACTCTTTTATCACCTTGCTGTCATGCGCACAGAGGAACTTCCGTCAGCTAGAGCAAGGCAAGATAGTGATCTACGCGACATCCATGTCAGTGGTACGAGAGACGAGCGAACGTTGCAAGTCGGTGCGGCATCTACTGCAAAATCACATGGTATGTGAACATTATTATTTCCAAGCACTCAGTTGGAACTATTACGCCTATCAGCATTTAGATTTATAGAATTAGTGTTCCTCAAAGTCAGTCACAGACTGGCCATTCTGACCATGGAGTTTTGAAATAAATATGGAGTCCTTAGTTCCCTATCTTATTATTTGAGAATGCATGCCGGTTAGAGCAACCTGCGAACAAATGATGCGAAATATAGGGCACCATCATCTTAATGAGTCTTCGCTGTTAATAAAATTGGTTTTCTTGGCAAGTTGTGAATTGATAGGTTGTATAAAGACCTTTATGACGACTTTACATAAGTGTAGGACTAGCCGAGGGTTCAAATAAGGGTTCGAGAAAAAAAAACATGCAGATGATAACATTTTATTATCGATGTATTGTAGCACCGAAATGGTGATGTTATCAGCGTGTAGGGTACGGCTAATCTTTCTGAAATCTCTCCTGGACTCGGAGCTAAATTTAGACAATGATTATGGATTTAATCGATTGTTATCCCAACAACAACTACATGATTGGGGTTACCCTGATGCTTTTTCTTTGGAAAAAAATCGATATGGAGTTCTTTTCTTTATATTGATTATGAAATGCAAAATGTGAGGAAATAAAAACTACTAGAAGCTCAATATAATAAATATGAAGAATAAAGCAGACACAGATGATAAAACTTTATAATATGCTGAGTAAATCTGTTTGCCTCTTTTACAAAAATGATAAATTATACAATTCAGTTTGGTTTCTACTTATCCTACTACCAAGTATCGAAGCTATTTTTCCTTCAACAGTGCAATAATTTCATTTTCTTAAGCTATTAATTGTATATAAAAAGCAGAAACAAAAACTACTAGAAGCTTATCCCTTTCTTTTATTATGGCAGCCTATTACATCACGTTGGACGGGAAGATAAACAATAAGATATCAACTGACTTATCAGCCTTATTTTTTCTTTATTTTGTTATAAATATTCCAAAGAGAACAACGTATTGCGTTTTGAGTTTAGATGACTTTTAATTGCTACCATATTCTGTCCTTTCCGCAAGCTGCAATTCTCATTTCCCTTTCCTATCGTTAGCCCTTGTGGTTTATAATCATGAATTGTGGTGTACATCCTAACCGAGAACCGTTTATAATTTAGCATTTAAGGTACTAGATTTTGAATTGGGAACGAAATGAAAACAATTTTCAATAGTCTTGTTCAACTTTGCTTTGTTATATTCATAATCAACTTACATTGAAGGTAATATCATTGACAGATACAGGAAAGAATTAGTAAACTACTTGTAGAACAAAACAAAAACAAAAACAAAAACAAATTGAGAATTTTGTGAACTCAATTATAAACTGACTGCATTAATTACGATTTCCAACGGAATGAAAAGATTGCTTCCAGCTCTGAATCCCTCAAAGCTATGAAACGAACTAGTAAAGCTATGCCATTTATAAGCAATTTTAAATGCCACTTTCTCTAATATTATTGATCTCAGTTTTCGATATATGAATACTCACCTATGAATACCTACTTCCAACGTCTGAGTGCCCATTTCCAAGTTATGAATACCCACTTCCAATATAATGGACACCTCTTTCCAACGTCATAATACCTACTTCTTATATAATTCCAACTTGTTATAACCCATTTCCAACTTTGAAATACCCGCTTTCACCATATGAATACCCACTTCTCACAGGTGCGTTACGAGGAGCGCGATCTGTACATGTCTAGAGAAATCCAACAGGAGCTAAACTACAGGCTAAAACAGGAAGGCATCTCCGAGCTGCGACTGCCGCACGTCTTTGCTGATGGCATTCACCTCGGGGTGAGTTCATACTGCGAGCTGCCAGACACGGGAAAAGACTTAGAAGAGAGAAATATCGGCATTTGGAGCATTAAATATGGATAGGATAATAATGGCATAGTCCTCTGAGATCGTATGTGACGGAGCCCTTAGCAATTTGGAAGACTTTAGCGCGATATCTTTTTTCAAATAAACATGTGATTTTTCGTTGAGATAAAGTATGTATGGTTCTGAAACTACATTTTTTTAACAAAAAAAAATCGTGCTTTCAGGAAATTTCAGAGATCAAAAACTGTGCCTTTGGATTGGCAAATGGTCTAATCTTTTTATAGGAGGAGATGGAAAAAAAATCAACACGAACTAAAATACTTGTAACGATGAACAAAGATTGATCTAGTTATCCAGTACAGCGGTGACCAGAAGTTGTAAAACAAAAGTGGAAAATACTTGCACTGCATCTAGAAGAAAAACAACCATAAAATCGAATGATCTATCATTAGTATGCCATTACAATGTACCCTACATGTGCCTTTTTGTTGAGGGCTCTACTAACCAAACAGAAACACAGAACAGGAAAAAATAACCTGAGGTTGGTAAAAACCCACAGAATATGTTTTAAATCATCATCAGGAAGTAGTATGTTCTGGACATTGCTTGTTCCATTGATCAGACATCACGATTTTGCTTCATTCTACCAGTCTTTAGTAACCGAAACTATGATTGTCTTATAACTAGTTACAGAAATGCCCACCACAACTCTCTCTCTCTCTCTCTCTCTCTCTCTCTCTCTCTCTCTCTCTCTCTCTCTCTCTCTCTCTCTCTCTCTCTCTCTCTCTCTCTCTCTCTCTCTCTTCCACCTCTACCTGTGTAGTTGTGATATCTCAGCTTAGATTTTTACACCATCTTCTTGTAGCCACCTTAAAATCCTCTTCCGCCTCTAACAATGGAAATAAATTCCCTTAATCCCCAATTCCACACAATTAACCCCCCCCCCCCCTCCCCCTGTCTATCCCCAAAAACAGTAAAATAAAAAAAGCGCAACCCTGATCCGTTGCACCTGTTCAATGGGTCACGAAGAAAAAAAGGAATGAATAAAGTCCCTGCTGTGAAAGCAAGCAGTGATGAGGGCTGTCCACAATGCGATCTTGGCCTGACAATATTTTGTCGCATAACGCTTTATTTGCTAACGGCTGTTCAATTTTTATTTAAAGCTATACTGGTTGTTGTTGTTTTACAACTATTAACATTACTTTGCTGCCTAAACAAAAACCGTTTTGTAGAGGGGAAAAAAAGATATTTTGATCAATTAACATCGTGCTCAATACTTCTACTTTAAAACATAAAATTTAAATCTAGAAAAAAAAACTCGTATAAAGAATTTAACGGCATCACTTTTCTGCTTTCCATGTTTAACTTGTCTGTTTATCTTCATATATCTTAAACAGGCTCAAACGAAAAGTGGAAAAGGAAGTGATTACATGGATTATTAGACTGAAAAATGGGCAGATTACAAGATATATTCATTCATAATAGATTTATAGACGATCAAGTAAATATGAAATTATAGATGATTGATGGATACTGTTCATGTTATGCGCATCTTGTGATTTCGGCGAAGTACAATAATTATAAAAAAAATAATACTTCATGTCAATAGGCATCTGGTGATATAGATACATACATACATATACGTATATACAAAGCTAGACAGGTAAAGAGATACAAAGATAGAGAAGTAGAGTTCGCAGGAGAAAAGGGTAAAATAATTGCACACTATGCGTGGGTTTCACGTCGACTTATGTAAGAAACTTTTTACAGTAGCTAGAGATAGATATTGAGACAGACTGGGTAGGTAGGTAGATACTTAAATTCAACAAAAATAAAAACGATCAATACTTTACGTCGACAAGTAACTCGGAATATATTTATATCGATAGATAGATAGATAGATAAATAGTCCACTTGCAGCAGATAGATAGAAAGAGAGAGGTAGAGAGTGTGAGAGAGCGAATGGGCCTGTGTACACTCTAGAATATTATGCCAGCTTTACACCCTAAATTCTGTAACCTTCACGTAAAGAGGAAGGACATTACCACAGATTGTAATCCCTTTTTTTAGGACATCACCGCTTATTTTCTTCTCTTTCAGGGTTCAGAGGAACTGGAAAAAATGAACGAGGCAGGGGAGTTGAGGGCCTTGCTGAATAATTACCAGGCAAGTTTTTAAACAAGGTTAAAAATGATTCAAGATGGACGAATCTTATTTTATTTTGTAGTAATTTCAGGTTAATAGCCTTTTAAAAGTCAAAGCGTCTGGTGAAAGCAGTCAAAGGTTCGACCCCCTCAGGAAACATCAGCTGTCCAATCAGCTCTTCACTCAAAACTCTTTTAAGCATTTTTTGCTTTATAATAAGGCGAATTGAAATGTAAAAAGTGTTAAATAATTCAATTAAGTCTTCAAATACGATTTATAACTAATAGAAAAATAATGACATAACTTTTTTGTAGACTCTAGGGAATTTTTTTTTATATTTGAAAATTAACTTTATGTGGTGAGATTTTTTTTTTACTTAAAGCGTAAAGTAGAGGGATGAAACTCCAAAGAAAATATCGCGATGCCCGGTATTTCAAGAATTTAAGCTCTAACATCATTTGCCCTTTAGCGTCACCAATTATTTCATCAGTATATCTCAATCATCAATCTAGAATATAAATTGAATAGTCATGACCACCGTATTTAATAAAATAAGTCTTTAAAAAATCAGCCTGGAGTCCTTAACTTAACTTAATGTCTGGTCAACTATTTTTTTTTAATCCCTTGGCTCGCTTCTTGTGGAAAACTTCAACCTTAATACCCAGTTTAAAGTTGATTTTGTGTAAATAATTATTCCGTCTAGCCCGACTTTTAAGGTCATTTTTTGCAGATTTTATATCGACCCTTTTTTTCATTTTCACAGAAAATCCAGGTCCGCATTATGTGCGAGCGTTGTGGCGGTTACCGATTTGTGCCCTGTGACGTCTGCCACGGGAGCAAACGCTCGTTGCTGCGCAACCACTTCACGGAAGAGTTTTGTGCCTTGCGTTGTATGCACTGCAATGAGAGCGGCCTGAAGCGATGCGATTTATGCAGGGATCAGCAGGAATAGAGTTATGAGAAAACGAAATTAATACATGGCTTTTATCCAACAAAATATTGAATACGTATGTCACTGACTGGTGATGAGCCAAATGGAGGAATAAAAAAATAGCACAATCAAAAATTGATTTTCATCATTTTTATGATGCTCTAACAGTTATAAGATGAAAATGAATTTTACGTTTGTTTGGAATAATGGTATTGGTTTATGGGGGTCCTTTTGTCAATTGCTTTAAGCTGTAGTTATAAAATGCATTATAAAAGTAGAATCGTTGAAAAAATGGACAATAATTATGTTTTGTGGATGTTTAGCATGGGTATTCATATCCCTTATTTTATGCGGCACTCAAGTTGGAACTTAAAGATCTAATAGCACAATGGTGTGGCAATTAGGCTTACACCCAATATAAAAACGAACCATAAAATTCTCAAGTAATATATTGATATGAAATTACCTACATAACTTAAACAGAGATTCAAGTTTACATAGTTGAAAACTCTGTTATGTTATGTTATTATGCCTACATTCAGATGAAAAGATTCCACTGGTATTTTTTAAGAAAAGAAAGGAAAAAAAGGGAGGAGGAAAGAAGACACAGACCTTTAAAATTGATTCAAAAAAGATGGAGCCTGATTTTTTTTTTGTATAAGCTAACAAGAGGACACAGCAACTTTGTATTGTGCTCTAGGCTTATGTATGTTTTTTTTCATCATAGAATTGATATATTGACTCTTTTTTATAATTTGCATGTTTATCTTTTTGCCGAATACTTTTTTTTTTTTTTGAATGCGAGTATAAGAAATAAAGTCTTGCTTCTCAGAAGAGCTTGAGTAACTTTTTAAGCAATTGTAACTTAAAATGTTATTTTTCAAAATTATTTTTTTACTTTCTTGGAACTCATATTGTAACGTCGTTAAACTATTTACCAAATGTTCAGTTTCCTCATCAAGACGTTTTTTGTGTTAAATGTGGTAACAATGTTGAAGCAATGTAAAAACTTAGTTAGCAAGAACTTAATAGTATAATGATGTCAACTGGTTTGTTCGATGGTCTTTTGGGATCAATAAGCTGATGTCAAATACAGCACTTAAAGTTCAGTTATGCTTCAAATTATTTTTCTTTCCTTTTTTTTCTATTCGCGAGAAGAGTTTTATCTGGTCACTTAAGATATTCTCCTTCTTCTTCTTCTTCTTCTTCTTCTTCTTCTTCTTCTTCTTCTTCTTCTTCTTCTTCTTCTTCTTCTTCTTCTTCTTCTTCTTCTTCTTCTTCTTCTTCTTCTTCTTCTTCTTCTTCTTCTTCTTCTTCTTCTTCTTCTTCTTCTTCTTCTTCTTCTTCTTCTTCTTCTTTTTCTTTTTCTTTTTCTTCTTCTTCTTCTTCTTCTTCTTCTTCTTATTATTATTATTATTATTATTATTATTATTATTATTATTATTATTATTATTATTATTATTATTATTATTATTATTATTATTATTATTGTCATACCCGAAGAGAGCGCAGGACAAACGACACCCTTGTCCTCCGCTTGAAATACCAGTGTCGTATGAAAAGAAGTTAAGGTAAAATCTGCTATAACTAAGAAAAGCTCCCACAGCTGAGCACTCTTATCAACTGTTCTAACTTATTTTCGAACTAACTATCTATCTATCTATCTATCTATCTATATATATACACACATATATATATATATATATATATATATATATATATATATATATATATATATATATATATATAGTTTTTATATATTGCTTTTATGTATCAACTAAAGTGAATTTTACGATTGACATGCTTTTTTTTCGTTTTGATTTTTTTTTTTTGTATTTGTAAATGTGTTCCGTCTCCTCCACCCATAGTTATATTGTGTTCATAGAGTCCAGCCTTCTATCTTCTTTTTTTTTCAATGGTAAGCTTGAACATGTAGCTTGACTTCTGTATTTTTTGTATTTACTTTTATCAACTGTTTAAATAATTATTTGTGCTTATAAGAGACTCAGAGACTGAATTTTAACAAATGAGACTCATTTTTATTTTTATCAATGCAAATGTGCAAGCAAAGAAATTAATCTTAAAATAACGTGTATATGATATATTTTGTATGCGAATCACGGTGCTTCATTCCATTCAAATCATTGTTGCGGTTTACTTATGTTTAGAAATGGATAAAAAGTAAATTGTGGCCCTATAAATCAATTTTATTTTAAAAGAGGAGGCAATCTCCAAAATCCATTTCGTCTTTTTGTGATCATTTATTAACATTTACGTAATGTTTATAAAACAATTTGTTCTGTGTTGATTATCTCAAACTGGTCAATAGCAACATTTATCAAAAACCATGGTCATCTGTGATTTCTGCACGACGACATTGTATTCTCATCATACATGCATTATTGTACAGTGCCGTAATAAACATCTTTTGCTTCGATATGATTCCATTTTAAAAAAATATTACAAATCTCTCTTTTTAACGGATATCAGATCTTTCGAACACTGGTTTTAAATTTTTTAACGAGAAAGATGTCTTTTGGGTGTAAAGTGTTGAACATAGAATAGATACTTGATCAAGCTGTTTGAAGGTTTGAGTCCCGATTAAAGTGATACTCTTTATCATTTGGCTCAGTAGATATCTTGCACCCATTTTGACCCATTATTTGCCTTTTTATGATTTCAAAAATTAATCATGCAGTCTCTCTTCCTCTTTTTTTTTTATAACGGATAATAAATCTTTTGAGTGGTGATTGTTACTTTTTAACATAAAGATATCATTTAGTTGTAAATTGTTGAAAATAGATAGAAATTTAACCAAGCTATTTTGAAGGTTTGAGCCCCGATTAAAGTGATACTCAATTATCATTTAGCACAGTAGAAATTTTGCAGCCCTTTTGACGCAACATCAAACAATGTATTAATTAGTTGTACCACTCCCATCATGGAGACACTGATCGGATAGGACTACTTGCAGTTTTTCCGGTAGCCGGCACTCAGAAAGTGAATACTGAGACAGCTTCAGCTATAGACATACTTGGGATGTTTTGAATGTCGAGGCGTGTAACCTTATCGAGGCTTAATGTTTTCAACTAATTTCTCTTTGTGGATTACAATTTGTCTTTCATTGACTTTCTCCTTCAAGTCATAACTATTGCCTGCGATTTACATATAATATAACATATTGTTTCCAGAGTGATTATATTTCCCACCTTTATTTTTTTTTTTTTTTTTTTTTTTTTTTTTGTTTTGTTTTTTTTGCATGAACATTTCTTTACGCTTTTGGTTTGTTCAACGAGTATTTTGAGGAATGCTATTCAACCATTCTTATTCGAATCTACAGCACGTAATTTTATTCTTTTTTTTTTTTTTTTCCATTTCTGAATGTTTCTAACGCATTAACACCAAAATGTGATGATTATCGAGAGATAATTATTTTCTCGTGAATGAGAGTGATTAAGGGTGTGAAAAGGAAAGAGGAGAGAGAGAGAGAGAGAGAGAGAGAGAGAGAGAGAGAGAGAGAGAGAGAGAGAGAGAGAGAGAGAGAGAGACAGACAGACAGACAGACAGACAGACAGAGACAGAGACAGAGAAGAGAGAGAGAGAGAAGGGAAAAAAATAGAGAGAGAGAGAGGGAGAGAGAGAGAGAGAAGGTGATGGATAGAAAAATAGAGTGAAGAAAGTACAGAAAGCATTCAAAGTAAAAGTCGTCTAATTCTTTTCATGTTTCAGAACTTTTGAAACAAATGGTTTAATTCTTTACATAAGGCCTACATGGTTTTTAAACAGCTCTCTTCAATAACGGTTTTCCAACACTCGTGAGTTTTATCTTGAGTAAAGTGTACAACGTATAATGGCTTTGGCCGATTTGAGGATGGTTATGATATATGCAGTGTTCTAACTATCATTCTACCATTGGAATTCAAATATATTTACATGAACCGCTTCCGAAAACGCATTTCTTTTGAAATAAAAAAATTATCCCCATGTTTGTTTTTAATACCAGAAAAATTGAAATTTCAATTGTATTTTTATGGAGATTTACGTATTAGGAATGTGCTGGTAATGACAGTCCTTTTTCCAATTATTTATATGCACATTATAACAAAACTTATGACATGGCATTTCGTTTTACACGTCTTTACTTTTTAATTTTTGATAACTGTCTCCAACAAATACATGAAGATCTGCGATTGCTAAACTCATTCATGTCATTTAAAATATAAGCATTCTTCGCAAAAACATGAAAGACTCCAAATGTGTTTCTGTGATGCCGATTTTGACACACTGACGATCACGAAGAAGGCTGGAATGTGAATAAAGAACTCAAACATTCCTCTCATAACAAGAACATTTTGAATTTTATTTTTAATTAAAACCAAGTTGGTTTTTATTTTTGTTTTGATTTATTTTATGTACAATAAAACAAATAAAATTTGGAATCATTTCTCTTCAACCATCATAAAAACGTTTTTTGGTTGTTTTATCCTTTAACTTCATTTTGAATTACTCTTAAGCTTTCATTGGCTTCTTTGATTGAACATTATGATTTCGGTGCTTTTAATCATTTCCATAGGTAAATTACATGATTATAAGCAATATCGACGTTGAAAATCAGAAATGCTCATTTACTCATTGATGGGACTAATGAGGATATTGTTGATATTGTTTTGTTTTCATTTTGTTTTTTGTTTTTTTTTTGGCTCTTACCCTTTTTTTTTTTAAATTTTCATTAAAAACACTTTTAATATTGCTATGTTAATAGCTTAAGAAAAATGCAATGTTGTGGAGTCACCTTTTATATACAATTTAAAATGCAACCTTGGAGAAAGATAATCTCTTGTTGCCACGATTAATATGGGCTATCAAACAATCAGGCGACTGGAAGAAAAAATTTGTTGCTTAAAAATAGAAGATTCAAAGAGTAACGGTAAATGAAGTGGGATATTTTTATGTTTCTCATATAGATGCGTCATGATCTATCATAAAGATTGCTTATATATGGGGATAAGATAATTCCAAGGCTGAAAAGATGAAAATTAACAAGACGGAAAAAAAGGAAAAATAACTTTAACTCGTTTAATATTTGAGAACACTTGAGCAACAATTTTTAAAGCTTTTCATGAGTATCTATTTTATAGAAAGCCAATACGGAGTATACCTGGATGGAACCCTAAGAACTGTATACGGTCTAAATTGAATTTTTTTTTTTCACAGCACTACGAGTAAAATGGTCACCCAAAGACTAATGCACACACTTTTCTCCTAGAACCAATTATATAAAGCATTGCTCCCACTATGGAATCAGAAGCATCATTTTAAAGTTCTTAATGGAACACATCTGTAATGAGTCTTTGTTTAAAAAAATGCAAGCATAGGTTTCATCTGATTATATCTATTTCAGTAAGGTGCTTACACACATATAATTGCATGTAATTACTATAATTATCAGATGAGACAATATGCCAAGAGGGTCTTGTCTTATTAGAGACAATAGTATGGGGAAGTTGTTTTTAAATAAGTATGTCGGCCGGTCTAGTTTGCCTCTTAACATTGAAATTTGTCACCACTCGGAAAATTAAATCGGCCACAATCCTGAGCATTTTTTATATTAGTTTTTTTTTATTACTTTGCTTATTTCATTGAGGACAATCTCAGTTTTTGCCTGCAACTGTAAAGGTAAATTTCATTGGGAATTATAATTTGTCGGAGTGACATCATAAAAAACTTAAAAGCAAGGTACAAGAATAAAATAAAAAAAAAATTTAATGATTTTATTTTTGTATGATACAGCTTTATTTCTTGAGTGATAGACAGTGGCGATAGGCTTAGCAATAAGAGGGAAAAATATATGGAAATGAAATTAACATAGTAATATCAACATTATATAATAGTAACAATGATAATTACATCAATAATAGCAACTATATTTGCAAGATTAGAAGAGTCATCAATGAGTAAATGAAGGCAAATTAGTCTAGGGCCCTAATATTTATTCACAGTATAAGTCTATCTCCGGTCAAATGTGTATTTATTTATATGCATAATATAACTAGATTCCTCAATTAAAAACTTTTTTAAATAATAGAAGCAATATAAATCATATTTTTTTCCCTTTTTGTCATGAAATTCACAATATATTATAAGACTAAAAAAGCAGAATGCCAAGCATTTATATTAAAATTGAATTATTTGCAACTATTTTTCGATCCTTCAAACAAATCAACCTAGTTGGTTAGTGATATCCTCATGTTAAATGATTGAAACATATAAAATAAATGGAGCATAATAAAAGTGTTGGTATGAATTCATTTGAATGATGAAGTATCCATTTTAACATTTAATTTTTAAAAAAAAAAATTCCCTCTGTTATCTCCATTCGAAGCAGAGATTACTTATAGAGTTGTGTAGTAAATGTTTCTGGGTGACATACAAAATCAACTGAGGAAACATTTTGAGGCATAAAATTGAGAAGAAAAAAGGATGAAGTATGAGGGATAAATGACAAATTGAATTTCTGTTTCTCAGTGGACTTAGTTGTTTGTATGATTAGACAGAAGCAATGAAAACTACATTTTTTTTTTTGGAGTTCATAATTCCCATGAATAATACATTTGCTCAATTTTTTTTTTTACCATATACATTCACAGGCACTCTGATACTTTTTCAATGTAGAAACAAAACTAAAAAAGGTAACTATATATGGGCATACTGTTTATCCTAGTTATACAAAGTACAAAAAAAAATTTAAATGAAAGTAGTATAAATACACTTCATAGGCTCTATATGATAAGATAATGATAAATATGAAGATAAAACAGACACTGATGATAGAACTTTATAAAATGCTGAGTAATCTCTGTTTGTCCCCCTTTTATAAAAATGATAAATAATACAATTTAGTTTGGTTTCTATTTTTCTTACTACCAAGTATCCAAGCTATCTCTCTTGAACTGTGCAATAAATTCTTTTTCTTAAGCAATTAATTGTAGATAAAAGGGGAAAAGTTATTGTCGTTTTGAAATTTTGAGACTTATTCTCGCAAAAATATACCCTTTTTTTTTTTACCACTTTTTGAAAAAGTAACTTAATGGCTATTCTTTGTTTAATGTTTGTATGGTTTTCAAGATAGCCATATGCACAGTCAAAGTAAAGAGACAAAAGTGTGTTTGTGGAATTTACTAAAACAAAAATGAAAGAAACCCCACTGTTTTCCTCTTGAATAAAGAATTGTTGCTCCTTTCAAACACAAGTCAAGTCTGGTCTAATTTTGGATTCTATGGCAAGGAGACATAATTTTGTCGCAGGTTGTCTGATCCTCAGGTACAGGACAGAATAAAATCACAGCCGCTCGATGAGCAACAAATTTCTCATTCGTTAAAATGAAGAAAAAAAAATGAACATAGAGGAAGCTGAAAATGCACGAGTAAGTTGAGTACTGATTAATTCAGTAAATAGATGAAATATTATACAACATGGACACGAAAATCCACTTTTAGTTTTCTTTAAAAAAATTGTAAAATTACTTTTTTGCACACATAAAAGCTTTCAAGTGAATCTTCATAAAACCCATCCAAACAATCATTCATTTCATTTGCAAAAAAATATCTACAAAATAATGTGTACAAAATAATTTTTTCATACTATACAACTTTTAAAAAAAAAATTTTTTACAGAGCTAAATATATGTACAATTACTCCAAATGCAATGCCAACATCCACAGGTGAATATGAAATGAGCAAAACATTTTTTTTTAGTTTTTGGTTAAAAAATCCCTCTGGGTCACAGATTCTTTTAAAAACATTTTTTTTTTGGTCATGACCAGATATATTTTATGAATCAAAATAAGTTTTCAGAAAATTGAGCATACTGGACACAGATCAAGCTACAATGATTCCATATGTCTGTGCTGCATGCCTGGCACGAGCTGAAAAGTCTAAGTACTTGAAGAAAAGGGCATTGAGAGATATCAATTGATAAACTTGCAAACAAAAGATGTGGCTCTTTGAAATGAATGTGATAGGATAAAAAAATAGGATTTATGTAAGTCATTCTCTTGCACAGCATCTGCCAGGTGTGAAATAAAGCACTATTTATACAGGAAAGGTTTACTTCTATAAAGGGAGTCCAAATATATCTATTGTTAAACAAAAATGTGATGTTGCATTAAAGCTATAAACTAAGAGGTGAAAAATATTGAACAATTCTGATGAAGAGAGCAGTAATGAAAAAGTTAAGGCATTTAGTGGGTTATGAGAGTGCACTTGACATAAAGTTTTTAATGTGATGAATCAGTTACACATGTACTTTGGTTTGATTTCATTGTCTTATCTCTAATGACTTGATATTATAAAAAGAAAACCCTTATCATAAGAATCAAGGCCTAATCTGTACCTGTTTTCACTATAAAGCTAAAGAGAAAGACATCCATCAATCAAAAATTATCTGGCAGTATAATTTAATTTTGAAAAAAAAAAAAAACAATGTAAAGTTCATCAAATAGATCTAAACTGACTGTAAAAATGGGTCTTTGGCTCTTAACTAAGTAAATTTGGGCTTCATGTAGACATCCAAAACACTTTATGTTGAATCTGATTTCATGAAGACACCTGAAGGTTCTGGAAATTCTTCACCATGTCTAGGACTCGGGATGATCTGTTGTTGAGCTTTTCTGCTGCTGTGCTAGAGGCTGGGTCTGTCTTCTTTATGGGGAGAAAAAAGAGGCAGGGGGTGAAGGTGATTGGGAAATAAAATTGAGAGGTTAATGCTTGGGTGAAAATGTTTGCTTAGCAGTTGACCAACAAATTAAATAGGGCCTACTGGCCCAAACCAAGCTTAAAAGTTCTATGTCTCAAACAAACAAGACAAGTCAAGGAGACATCACCTGTAGATCCACAGAGATAAACTTGAGTGTCGATGTTTTGTTGGATTAAGATATTCCTTGAAGAATTAAGTTTTTGAGTTCAACTTCATATATTTGAGGATGGACATTAGACACCTTTTGACATCTTTTTATACACATATTCTTTTTCCGCTAAATATATAGTCATCAAAATTGTTGTTGGGATGTTAAAGTTGGTTGCAGCATTTGATGCATTTGATAACACTGGATTCCTGGAGCTTTATGTGTAGGTATGGGTGTTTTCTTAATGCTTTGAAGTTAAATTTTTCATGCATTTGTCCTATACTGAAAAGCAGTTATTCTCCTTTGAAGCAATATGCAGCATGTGTTAAAGGCAAGCTGTGTCCAAAAAGATAACATTTTTTATCCAAAGACTGAGATGATGTGGATCTGAACTTGTTTTTCTTTGTGACTGTGGTACATGTAGCAAGACAGATCCAGTCAACAACATTGACAGAGAAGAGTCACAGATTGCAGAGCAACATTGAATCAAGAGATAGAAAGAAGTTAATTATCATACAACATTAATTGCATAAAGCAAAATATGCTGCGCAAATAATAAATTTTTGCTTCAAAATTAACCTTACCAAAAAAAAAAACGTGTCCAGAAACGAAGACTTCAAAATAACTTAAATATTTGTAAAATATGCAAGTATATTTAAAAAAATCATTTCGTGTCAGATCAGAATCGTCTTTCTAAATAGGAACCTCGATATATTGAAATTTCTTAATTTGTTAAAAGCAACATCCATTACTACACACTGTAAAATTTTCAACATAAAATTTAAAAAAAAACATTTACTTTTTTGCTCAAGACAGTCTGAGATAATACATCGTTTTCCGAAATACTCTGTTTCTGAATGATACTATGAAACAAAACGACTGATCTTTTAGTTAATTTTAAGGCAAGAAAATGAACAAGGAAACAAAATCTAAAAGGAAGAAGAAAATAAAGAGAATGTGTTGAAACGTGTAGAAAGGAAAGAAAAAAACATGCAGAGAGAGAGAGAGAGAGAGAGAGAGAGAGAGAGAGAGAGAGAGAGAGAGAGAGAGAGAGAGAGAGAGAAGAGAGAAGAAGAGCTTTACTCTAATATTCTTAATAGTTTTGTGTTTCCTAAGTTTCCTAAAGAATTTTATATAGAGTTTAGAAAACTATTGCATTTGTGACTAATGCACAGAGTCTTTCAACAACCTGAATGGATGGATAAATAGCTCTAAAGCTTTCATAGCAATTTTTTCTATGAAGAAGGCAATGTTTTTTAAACATTGTATTTTTATAATTTTTTGGAAAAACTGTCAGAACAAAATAATTCTAGATGCACAATCTTAACTCAATCCACGCCTATTGCAAATATTGTTTCCTTATAAAATTTGTTATATTAGCCATATAAAGCATGTACTCTGTCCAAAAAACTTATAAATCCATATGAAAGCAAGGATAAGTATAAAGAAAATCAACAAACGTTTACATTTTTGCAAGACTATGAATTAAACACCTGCTTAAAAGAGTTCTCATGTTTAACATTAAGCCATAAAATCTAGTAGCAAACTAAAGGAAATTTAAAAATCAAACAAGCAGAAAGAATGAAAAAGTCAAGCCCAAACCCATCTTAATTTGAAAAAAAAATGTATCTGAGACAGATATAGTGCAAATTTTTTTTTAAAAGTTACACAAAAGCAAAAACACATGCAAGGATGGAAAAGCTAGGAAACAGTTAAGGAGGAAGACGATGGAGGAAACTTGCACTTTAAGATAAGAATTAAAACCAAGCTTATGTCACAAACAGCAAAGACATGCAAACAAGGGATCATAGAGTTATTGTTAAGTCAGAGATTGATTTGTTAGTCCACTAAAATTAATTAATAGACAGATCCAGTGTGATGAGAGGAAATGTGTGGAATGATTAGTGGCATAAAATAAGCTGAGGGGTACCAAGTGCAGTGTTATGTATAAATGAAATTGATGCAGCAATGAATGAGACTATGAAGTAAAAATTGTTCATGAATGAGAGGTAAGAGGTAGCAGATTGAGAAAAGAGGTAATGATATGGATATTTCAAAGTGTGTGAAGTCAAACACCTGGGTTTGTGCAGTGCTCCTTGATGTCATGCAAATTTGGCAGTTTTGGTGATTTTATGTGATCAGGCCAAGGTGAAGACCAATAGGTCAGGGGGGGGGAGAAAGAGACAGGGAGATTTTTAGAGAGTGCCAGATGCATTAGGCTTTAAATGTGTACGTGCCGCTCAGGCAAAACAAATAAGGTGGAAAAGCTAACACACTGTGGTTGTGTGTGCTGTTTGTTTTGTCTTTTTTTTAAAGATTTTGTGCAGTCTTTAGAATAGAGATTTTAGGCTCACCTGAATGAACAGACTGATTTCACTCTATATCCAGTTATTGTTAGTATGTTAGGGTAAAAAGTCATTATATATCATTACCTGATAGTACTTTGTTACATGACATATGTTTAATGGAAAGCATTTTCCATGCTGTTACATAAAGGTGTCTTTCAAAGGAACCCACCACCGTATCAACTAAAGAGTAGGCAGAACATGTTTGTTAGGGAAATATTCGTATTCAACACATCAGCTTCATCTGCATGAAGCTTATTATATCAGTTTTGAAGTGATACAATTTTCATAATCCCATCATATATTTTGTTTTTGTTAGAGGTTATAGAATGACTACCTTCATGCATACTCAGCTATGTGTATGTAATAACAGTGAACAAAATGCTTAGAATTAAGATATGGAGTGCAAGATTTTTAATTGAGGATCGTGCAATTAGATTTTGTGAGATCTTCCTCTATCTATCTTGGTGTTAGGCCATGAGCTGTGAGCACATTCAAGATGAAGGCAGGCAAATTTGCTTCATTTGTGCAGGGAGAATACCTTGGCTGCCTCTGAGAAAGCACTTTTCTCGCCACTTTTTCTCATCACAACCTCTGCTTTGTTTTGCTGCGCACAGGACGAAGCTGGTGTGGATGATTGGCTTTTTGACGCCGACTCTATTATCTCAATCTTCATCTCTTTATCCTTTTTTGTAGCTAAGTTTGCTCTCCATGCAGGAACTGTTGTTGAGGGTTTCACTTCCTCCTTTTGTTCATCTATGCTAGGTCGCTTTGAGGCAGGTGTTGTGAATTTATTTGCCAAAGATGATGAGGGTGTGTGTGTTGCTCTCATAGATGGTGATTTGTTAATGGATGAGGTAGAAGAAGGTGATATGACAGGTTTGACAGACGAGGGATGTGTGAAGGAGGAGTGTGCACGGACAGGATTGCTGCGTCCAGTGGCTGAACCAGTTGGGGTTTTGCTGAGATTAGACTGAGATGAAGATATTGGTGCTGGGGTTGTTGATGATGAGGAGTTAACAGATATAACTGAAGCACCTAAGTTTGTTGAACGAGGAGAAGAGGATGATGAGCTGGCTGTGTTTGTAATAATGGTGGTAGATTGTAGAGATGAAGATGAAGAGTTATCAGGTTTAACACCAGAGAAAGACACGGACTTAACACCAGAGGACTTGACACCAAAAGCGGAGGCTGCAGGAGGCGGTTTGGAAGTTAGTGCAGAGGTTTGGGCAAATTTCACACTGGAGGATCGAGTAGGGGAGGTGGAGGATGTTGGGGTAGCTGAAGCGGTAGTTGAAGTTGCAGTTACCATTACAGATTGAGATGAAGCTAAGCTAGTGTTGTTGTTGTTGTTGCTGTTGTTCTTGTTATTGTTGTTGCCCACAGGCTGTGCAAAACGTCCAGATGAGGAAGATGATGTCGACAATGTTGTTGAAGGAACTGTTGGTGATGTCGATGATTCTGATAGTGATGAAAGTTGTGGTTTACTGGTACTGCTGACACTGCCAGTTTTTGCGGATGCCGCTACTCCACTAGGCTTGCTGACACTTGCTAGTGTTGAGGTAGGCGAGGAAGCCGCCAGGAAAGCTGGGGATACCTTCACACTACTGCTCCGACCTGATTGCCATGGCTTTAGTGAATCATTGCTTGTTGTTGATTTTGTTGGGGATGTCCTCACACTTCCACCACGGTGCTGGTTGATACCTCCTTGCGTTTCTGATGCAGTGATGGAGGCAGAATCTTGATGGCTGCCGGTAAATGGCTTGGTGGATGGGGTAGATGAGTTTTGAGATCCCCCAGAGAATAGGCGGGCCCGGTCTGCAGTTGATGCAGTTGGGGAGGATGATGACGGGAATACTGATGATGTAGAAGTTGAGGAGGAAGGTGAAGAAGTGGTCGTGGCTGTCTTGCTGGCTGAGGATTTTGACGAGTTCATCTCAGACAGGTTAATCTCAATGCTTTCCTTTTTGCCCTGGGAGATATGGGTAGTGGTAGTTGAGGAAGAGGATGAAGAGGACTCAGGCGCTTTTGAAGCATCCCTGGGAGTATTTGCCCTGCTGCTGCTGTTACCTCCACTGCTGGAACTGTCCACACTACCTCGCTTCTTTTCCAAGTAACTTTGGGATGAAAACACAGATTTAGGGGTACTGCCCGTGGCTCCTGCCCTTGAGTCCCCACCTGGAGTTGAGGATTTTCCATCTGAGTCCTCCTTCTTCTTTTTTACCATGTTCATCCATGCTGGCTCGGATGAAGAACTGTTGTTCTCAAAGGCAGCAAATCTGTTCCCAAGCTTATTGACAGTTGATGTTTGAGAAAGTGATGATACTGCAGAAGAAGTTGATGCTGCTGACGCTGTTGCTGCAGTTTTCTTGTCAATAGAATCCACACTGCTTGCTGATTTACTAGAGTTTGAATCAGCTAGCACTATGTCGCTTTGAGTTGAACTTCCTGTAACTCTATGAGACTTTGCTCTTTGTAGACCCGGGGAGCCCTGAGAACCACTCTCCCCTCCCTCTTGTTTATCAAAACCTCCAGGTAAGGTCTTGCTGCGGTTCTGTCGCTTAAGTCTGAAGTCCTCACTCTTAGGGGAGAACTTAGCACCTGCATCTGAAGCCTTCAGGCCAGATGTTCTACCATTTGCATCAGCCTCCGGATTCTTGGAAGAATTTGTTTGGAACTGGCTCATTCTCGATTTCAGGGACACACCTCCATGTGCCTCATCTGCAGACACAACCGACTTTGTTGGTGATGTTGGGGAAGAACTGTCGTCATTATTGCCCTGATTCTTATCACTCTGTAAGAATCTTGCAGCCAATCGAGATGTGTTAGACCCACTCTCTGATCCTTTGAGAGTCTCTGGATTTTTACCAGTGGGTGACACTTTGCCAGAGGATTGCTGGGCCGTTTTGTCTACAGCACTCAATTTCCCTTCATTTCCAGAAACCACAGTCACTGACACGCCCTTTTTGCTACCATCAGATGACTTAGCATCTCTGGAGCTTGCTGCTATCTCTGTCCCACCACTGTGTAGAGCTGGAGTGTTGGAGGTAGACTTCGATAAAGTTTCTGACGGTGTGTTTGTAGGGGATGAAACAGGAGAAGGGAGGTTGGATACTGGGCTAGCTTTCACTGCGTTTGAGTTTGTTGGTGCTGAAGCTGTTACTATTGTCAGGGAACTGCCACCAGAAGGGGTGGTCTTTGTGTACTTTGAACCTGGAGGAATAATCAAAATAGATGAGGTTACTAATGAAGTCATGATTACAAGAATTTTTAAGATATAATGCAGAAAAAAGCAAAACATATATGTATTTTGTTTTTGGTACCATCATGAATTAGCAGTGTAAGAAGAAAAAAAACTGCATTATATTTTTTTGACACTGTATTTTAATTTTTTTTTTCTGCTCTTGAAAAAAAGATCCATACGTTTCTTCAAGAGTCAAAACGGTAAAGTGTGTAATTTTCTTTAAATTCAATCTATCAATAAATTTAAAAAGTAAAAAGAAGGATTAGAGAGATCGTTACAGACAGACATAACGAACGACAGATAGGCATATAAAAAAGAAAGTCCCACAGACCAAACAAAAACATAGATATTTGGATAAAAAATCATAATTGAGAGATACGTGATAGACTGTATATGTGGTTACTTGAGAGAGAGAGAGAGAGAGAGATAGTATGGGGCTATTTAAGGGAGACAGACAGACAGACAGAGAGGCAGGGAGGTCATAAAGAAAAGAGGACAGAGAACAGGCAGGCAGACAAGTAGTCGTGAATAACCTGAAGGCAAAACAGAGTTGCTGGTGTCTCCAGTCCCAGTGGGAGATTCCTCGTTCAGGCTTGGCAATGAAAGTGGAGAGTTGGTCTGGACATGAAGAGACGCAATTGAATGTAGCCGTGAATAAACAGATTTCAATCAATTTTTCGTTCTGAGGTCAGACTTAAATAATGAAAAAAAAAAAAGATTTCCAAAAGCCAAGTATATTTTGCACTAACGGAATCTTTTTTGCTTCCACAAGGCATGATGTAATTTAATATCTGTATTTTAGATCCTTTTTCTAACCACAGTAGCCTTTGGCTGTTAACATAAAACACTCTAACCTTCGTAGCTTTAACACACAGGGATTAAGTTCTTATCTTATAAAATCTTCATCCCTGCCCTGAACTCTTCTCTAGGGCTAAAATTATTAATTTTATATGAGGCTTGTTTAAGACGATTCGATGCTCTCTAATTCTCTGCATCGTCATTTTCATCGTCATCCCCATTTCCTTCATATTCTCCTCCTCCTCCCCCTCTCCTCCCCCTATCACTCTTCTTTCTTGTTCTTCTCTCTTCTTCTCCTTGCTCCTCTTCTCTTTTTTTCTCATCATGTTATTCTTATACTTTTTTTTTCGTACACCTTCTATGAATTCAAAAAGGACTACGTCTAGTTTGTCCCTAATTATTCCTCAACAACTTAATCACTCACATCCCCTTTCTTGCGTGACTTGCTGGTTGCTCGCCGTGCCTTGGGCTTCACAGAGATTCTGTCTTTGGCAGCTCCACTCGTGAGGAGTTCTGTCTTCTGAATGGAGCTAAAGTCTAAAGGATCCATGTCGGCTGTGTGAGAGGATAAAAAAAGAGGAAAACAAACTGTTAAATACCGATATTTTGCTATAATTGTTATAACAAAGAGAAATCACGACACACAACGGTCGTGCCTATATATATATATATATATATATATACGATATATTATTCCAACTCTGTTAGGTTTGCCATCTTAAAAAATAACAACTTAAATAGGCCTTAATTTTCTACTCTTTGTTTCGATAAACTCTCTGAAAAGGCCTAATGAAAACTTGGCAGGGTGATAAAAGATTCTAACTTGGCGTATAAGTTATAACAAAAAAAAAATATTTTTTTTTAAGATGATGCACAAACTCTTGAAGTTTGTTATACTTACAGCTGGACCCTTGTCTATCCTGTTCTTTAGATCTTATAGAAGGGACGGCACTTTTCCAATTGGTTTCAAACAGTTTGTCCTGCAGTTCAAGGATTATGAATAAAGAAACAAATTTTTTTTAATCATTGTCATAATCGCCATAAAAAACAAAGTCTGTATAATCAAACATCACAGTTCTGCATTTACCGCAGTAGTCATAAACATCAGCATCATATGAGTATATATGCTAACTTTACTATCATATCATCTTCATCACATGCACTATAAAATTAATGGTAACAATATTAAGAAGAAGAAGAAGAAGAAGAAGAAGAAGAAGAAGAAGAAGAAGAAGAAGAAGAAGAAGAAGAAGAAGAAGAAGAAGAAGAAGAAGAAGGAGGAGGTGGAGGAGGAGGAGGAGGAGGAAGAGGAGGGGTGGGGAGGGGGAGGAGGAGGAGAAGGAGAAGGAGGAGGAGGAGGAGGAGGAGCAGAAGAAGAAGAAGAAGAAGAATGAGAAGGAGAAGGAGAAGGAGAAGGAGAAGATGAAGAAGGAGGAGGAGGAGGAGGAGGGGGGAGCAGGAGGAGGAGGAGGAGAAGGAGGAGGAGGAGGAGGAAGAAGAAGAAGAAGAAGAAGAAGAAGAAGAAGAAGAAGAAGAAGAAGAAGAAGAAGAAGAAGAAGAAGAAGAAGAAGAAGAAGAAGAAGAAGAAGAAGAAGAAGGAGGAGGAGGAGGAGGAGGAGGAGGAGGAGGAGGGGTGGGGAGGGGGATGAGGAGGAGAAGGAGGAGGAGGAGAAGAAGAAGAAGAAGAAGAAGAAGAAGAAGAAAAAGAAGAAGAAGAAGAAGAAGAAGAAGAAGAAGAAGAAGAAGAAGAAGAAGAAGAAGAAGAAGAAGAAGAAGAAGAAAAAAAAAAAACGAAAAGATTTACTACTTGTGACTTTGTTACTCTTTTATCACATTATTATCCTGAAAAGACAGTGTGTCTAGATATAGTGGCTTACAAGATACACAAAAGGTAAGTAAACTAAAAAAAATAATAAAAAAAAAGAAGTCACACGACAATCAATAGATTCATTACGTCAGAACAAGTTCTCTAGATCTGCCTTTAACATCGCCTCCGTCCCTCTCATTTGAAATTCAGAGTGATAAATATGTTGAAAGTATGGAGGTTTGGGGAGGACAAAGAGAAGGGTGATAAGATCTAAAATAAAGATAGTGGCACCCGAGGTGGTTCGGATAACGATTAGGATCAGGGTCAGAATACCGGAAATTATCCTAACTTACCAAATTAAAAAGAAAAATCCTAGTGCCGATTCTAATGCTGAAATTGATTATAAAGTTATTAAAACAGATAATTTTAAAAGTCAGCTCAGTATTAATTATGACAAAAGAATGACAGCCAAGTAGAGACTAAAGATCTGAAAACCATCCGCGTGAAAACACAAAATTAATTAAATACGAACAAAAAAGAAAATCTGACTAGATCCAGACAAATATCAAGTACATGTCAAATATATTTTGACGCTAGGCGCTGACCTCTTCGTTCTCGGAGCTGTCGACGCTGATAAGACTCTGGTCACTGTCTCGGTTGTTGGACTTTTTCCCCGCGGGCTGTGAAGGTACAAAAGAAAAGGTCAGTATTTCGTACACTGGTCACGTCATCGGTATAAGTTGAGAGAGAGAGAGAGAGAGAGAGAGAGAGAGAGAGAGAGAGAGAGAGAGAGAGAGAGAGAGAGAGAGAGAGAGAGAGAGAGAGAGGTTTTTTTACTTTTGACGCAATTTTTTTTTTAGTGTCTAATAAAGAAGGAGAGAACTGTGGTAGAGAAGGATAAAGAAGAGAGAGAGAGAGAGGGGGGGAGAGAGAGAGAGAGAGAGAGAGAGAGAGAGAGAGAGAGAGAGAGAGAGAGAGAAGACAGACAGACGCACAGAGAGAATGAGAGACAGATATATAGGATGTTTTTAAAAATCGCCTAAAGCTGTTCTAACGGTTCTAATTAAATCAATACCTCTCTCTCTCTCTCTCTCTCTCTCTCTCTCTCTCTCTCTCTCTCTCTCTCTCTCTCTCTCTCTCTCTCTCTCTCTCTCTCTCTCTCTCTCTACCTTTTTTGTCTCTCTAACGTACCTAACAAGCTTGTACAATTAGCTTAAAATGTCAAAACTAATATCTGAGCCAAATAAGCCAGACATGTAAGTGACAGCATGAGAGTGAGTAGACTACAAAATATCATTCTGCTGAATTTACACAGGCTATGGCCACACTGGCACGTCGAACTCGCTCACTCATCATTCTTTGTTCGCAGAGGTCTCTCTCTCTCTCTCTCTCTCTCTCTCTCTCTCTCTCTCTCTCTCTCTCTCTCTCTCTCTCTCTCTCTCTCTCTCTCTCTCCCTCCCTCCCTTTCTTGCTAATGACAGCATGTAGTCAATGAGTAACACAGCCGGTCTAAAAGCAAGTTCTATTTGATTCCAGAGCGCTTTACATCAAACTTTTTAATCAGAACTTCTCTTTTTTAATACCCCGGTACCCTGAACTTGAGTGCTTTTTCTAACGTGTAGAAACAATCTTCGAACTCTTTTCCGCAAACGAAATTTGATAACAAGCACATATATTACAAAGCAGGCTACTACCTAAACTCACTCATTTATATCACTTGCCTAAAAAGGAACAAATTCAAGTAAAAACACAGTACTACAATAAGACCACAGATACTACAGTAGTAACACAAATACTGTTATAGAGAAAGTTAGATCCGTCTGGGCAATTCACTTATTGACCTCAAAGACATTTGTCCATTGTCAACCTACATAATATATTAATTCGAAAGAGAAAAATTGTTGCCAGCCAGTCTAACATTATTCTTTTCATGAAAAGAAAGAAACGAATCATACGGTGTTCCATCTTACTATTATAAAAGGGCATTAAATCTGAATTGAATAAAAAAAATAAGAGAAAATGTATAAAAATAGAGAAAAGCGACTGAGGTTCTGGAAGCAGGCGAGAAGATTGTGAGAAATGAACTGACGAAGAAGAAGGAATAAGGGAGCGATGAATCGTCCGGATGTCAGACAGACCAACCAGTCACAGGCCAGACCAACAATCAATCAGACATTCTGGGTGCTTAGACGGGAAGACGAGACTACAGCTCGAGTAGTATGAGTCATCGTTCCCTGATGCCAGGGACAAAGCACAGCTGGCTTAATTCCTCCATCTCTCCTTTTATTTCTTTCACTCTCTCTATCTCTAACTCTCTCTCTCTCTCCCCTTTCCCTCCCTCCCTCTGTCTCTCTCTCTCTCTCTCTCTCTCTCTCTCTCTCTCTCTCTCTCTCTCTCTCTCTCTCTCTCTCATCTTTTTTCTATATGTCTTCTCCCCCTTTCCTGCCTTTGTCTCTCACTCTCATCTTTTCTCCCATCTTTTCTGTATATGTCTATCTATCTAAGTACCTTATCTACAAATCTCCCCAACTTTTCTTTCTACCCCTTCCCCCCCCCCCTTTTTTTTTCTCCTATGTATCTCATTCTTGCCCTTCTCTTTCTTTTCTCTCACGTTCTTTCTCTTTTCTTACTACTCATCATCTCTTTCCTCTATCTTCCTCGCTGTCTGTCTGTCTGTCTGTCTCTCTCTCTCTCTCTCTCTCTCTCTCTCTCTCTCTCTCTCTCTCTCTCTCTCTCTCTCTCTCTCTCTCTCTTCTCTCACGTTCTTTCTCTTTCTTACTACTCATCATCTCTTTCCTCTATCTTCCTCGCTGTCTGTCTGTCTCTCTCTCTCTCTCTCTCTCTCTCTCTCTCTCTCTCTCTCTCTCTCTCTCTCTCTCTCTCTCTCTCTCTCTCTCTCTTTTCTTTCACGTTCTTTCTCTTTTCTTACTACTCATCATCTCTTTCCTCTATCTTCCTCGCTGTCTGTCTGTCTGTCTGTCTCTCTCTCTCTCTCTCTCTCTCTCTCTCTCTCTCTCTCTCTCTCTCTCTCTCTCTCTCTCTCTCTCTCTCTCTCTCTCTCTCTCTCTCTCTCTCTCTCTCTCTCTTTTCTCTCTCTGTCATCCTCATTACTGTTCGTCACCAGTGCCATCAGACTCTGATCTCATTTTACTGCTTTCTCCATCTGACTAATGGCACCATCGCACTTCCACCCGCTGTTTCTTGAGACAAGGTGCAGAAAGACGAAGCACAAGAAAGAAAAGGGTGGCTGAGAAGGGTGGACGCAGCGGCAGGCCTAATAAATTATTGAAGAGGTGAAAAGCGGAAATAAAATGAAAATGCGTTCTATGTGACACTGGAACTGAAGGTGTATCTTGTGGTTAAGTTTCTTTGAAGAGTACATTGCGCACTAAGAAATGAGGCTAGTTTTATTGAAAAAATCCTCATGAAAAAAATCGCAGGCATACGCGCATCGTAAGAGACACTGTGTGGTATATCTGGTGATGTATGGAATATCGTTATTGCATGATGTAATGGTATTATTTTGTAGGAACTGGTTCCAAGTCTGATCGTGATGGTTTACTCCCTAGTTTTTTGATCGGAGAAGGAAAGCGTAAGAGAAGCTGGGGGAAAGGAGAAAGAAATAGGAACTGACTGACAAACAAACAGACATGCCGACAGATTGATAGAGAGATGGAGAAGGGAGATAAAAAAAATGCGTGTGCATGTGTGTGTGTGTGGAAAAAAAGGAAATGAATGTGTACTATGAACGTGATGAAGAGAGAGACATGGAGAAAAATTAAATAGAAAGAGAGATGGTAGAGTGGAAAAGAACTGTTAGCATAAAATTAACGTTTCAAATCAATCGCTGCTATTAAACCACTCAACCGGTATATCAAAGTCCATTTTAATGGTGTAGACTGGTACGCATCATAAACTTATAATAATTATTATGTGCTTCCCTTCCTTTCTAAGAAGAAAGCAATGTCACGGTTAGGCGCATTTATGAGAACCAAAACGCGCAAAAATCCTGATTGCTACAGACGAATATGAAGCAGCGTTTCAATAAATCGAACTCGGTGTTGAGCTTTCCTTCCAAAATAGGAACAAAATAACTTGTTTTACATTAATATGCATAATCTCGTTATTCCCCTGGGTCTAAACTAACAGTTTTGTGTGTGAAAAACGGCGCTGTATCTCTGGGACACAGTATTGATCTTGTTTTGTTTCATTAAAAGATAAAACTACAAAACTGAAGCTCATTTTTTTTTTACTTCCGGCTAAAATGTTACACAATTCAAAGAATAACACATTAGGAAAGCCCTGAGATCAATGATGTATGTTAACCTCTAAGCCATGTATTTTGTAAATATCAAAACTAGACCGAATGTCGCATCACGCATTGACATTATGTCTTCTCCGCTATGCCATACGTGCTCTTTTCTTTACTTTTTCCTTTAGTTGCTAATATTTCCAACTTAGGTGAGCGCTGATATAGATTTTTTAAGGTTATAACGTGTGTAAATAACGGCTGCTTCGTTAAATCAACAGTTCAATAAACGAAATATGTTATAAATGCGTCGACTGACTTTGGACACATTCATGGATAAAGCGAAAGCTATTTTAATCTGCTCGATTAGATTTTTTGCCTATGACAGTTTAAAATCATGACTAGTTCGGTAATATTTTGACGAGTTCTTGTTTTAACTTCAATCTTACATTTTTTTCGACCAGAAGTATAGCTTTTTGAATTATTAAGTAGAACTCTGTTACAATAATTATGAGATTTTTTTTTTTGCATTGTGAAATTGTGCAAAAAAGAAAGAAAAAACGGAACAGAATAATACAACAACAATAATGTAGAAAAGCACAAAAATAAATATTAAAGAAGCAGCACCAAATATGCAATAAATACAGAGACGAACAAATAAAATGAACGTTTGCCAAGTCTATCGCTGTTTGGCTCGTTGAAGAGACACTTTTGCCTTTGTGCACTACAATGCTTGCTACAACGTGAGAACCAAACCAACGAGCGAACGAGCGAGCTCAGAACAGAAGTAATACCGCGGCTGAAATCAATTCTGAAAACAAGATGAGGAAAGAAGATGAGCAATCAATGTAGAGACAATTAACAGCCAGTCTGACGGTTGGCTAGAGCTAGGCTAAAATATAACGTTTTAGCTTTGCTTGGTTCGATAGATCTCAAGGTTTTGAGCTCAGTATTATTTTATTCTCTTGGATTCAAATTCTTATCGTCAACTTTAAAATGAAACTGTGTGAATGTTTGTGTGTATAATAACTGTCTTTGGGAGTCGTTTTAATTCAAGGCAGAGTCTGAAAAACAGGCTTTCTTTAAAAAAAGATTATGAAGATAATAAGATGGGGAAAAGACGAGAAGTGAAGAACACTCATCAACGATCACAGGAAAGGATATAGTAATTGTTTTATTAGACTTATGAGTCGGTTCAATGGATGCCGATGTAATAGGTATAATCAAGTAATTATGTTGGGCAACAGTTATCGAGGATACCTTAAAGATCAATCAGGATTTCCGGCGGGGGGTGTTTTTTTTTTTTAATTATTTGTTGTTTAAATCTCAACCAAAAAGAAATTCCATAGTATATAATTATTAATGTTGTTATATCGGCAAAGTCCAAGAACTTTCTTTTTTAAATTTTACGATCCAGCTAAATTACTTATATAGTCAAGCAAAAGGATTGGAATTAAAAAGATCGCTAAAGGTTTTTTCGTGCTGTTTATTTGTTTCAGCAGTTGAGTTAGTGGAAACTTTTACTATATAATTGAGTAAATATCAACCAACTGGGCAAAACCATTACTACAAAGGAAGGACCCGCTATCACATACGAGAACATCTAGAGATTGATCGTAACGGCTATTTATAGTTCGACAAGAAGATGGCAAGCAAACTTGTATGACGATCAATCAGACAAGAAAATTTATGACCGTATGGCACTCAGTCGATTTTATTGTGAAGCAAAAGACGTGCATAGATTGGAAAGGGAAATTTGAACCCGTTGCTAGTCAAAAGCAAAAGACGCGCTATCTCGTTAGTCTGACAAGAGAAGAGAGTAATTGGATATTGACGATACTCGCCCTTCTATTTGCGTCATCAGTTTCTGTGTATTATTGAATGTGTATGATATGAATATTTCCATGAAAGCAAACTCATTGGGGTGTGTGGGTATTTCGATCTGCTTAATTTGGAGAAAAAAAATTGCTGGAGCAATCCTTAAGCAATCCGAACAATAGCATACTAAAGGCGAATGAACATCGTCATAGATACTTTCTTATAATAAACTTGTCACATTTAATCGTTGTTGTCATTCAATGATCCATGCTTGTGAGGTTGAAATTAAATTTTCCTGGAAGTTTTCTGGAGTGCTTACT
Organism: Elysia crispata; assembly: GCA_033675545.1. NCBI lineage: Eukaryota > Metazoa > Mollusca > Gastropoda > Plakobranchidae > Elysia > Elysia crispata. The sequence continues at coordinate 1,749,769 of JAWDGP010007412.1, read as the reverse complement.
CAGCCCTTTCTAGATCCCCGAGCTTACCGAAGCCTACGGTAATAATCATGATTATAAAGTGACTGAGAGTACCCACTGGTGCTTCTTGTGTTTGGGTTGATCTTTTTAATTAAATTCGGATCTGGCTTTTCCGATCTATACATAATTACAGACTGTTTTCACGGAATGTGATACACATTTTAAACTTCATTTAGGTTCCCTGAACCATTCCGATTGGTGTATCCTAGGGATCGGATGACTTTTAAAAATCAATCAACACCATTGCATTTCACGTGTCACATAGATTTACATGCTTTATAAATAATCTAGGGTAACTACATTATCTGTGCTAAGGGATCTAGTGACTCTTTTTTTATTAAAAAAAATTTTTTTTTTAAATGAGCATTGGCCTGCAAAATGTTCGGTGTATCATTGATCTACTGAAATCAATTAATTACTGAACCTGCATATCTTTTTGCTATTTCCAAGTAGTGGCGTTTAACAATCCGCGTCTAAAATGTTTTTATCTCTACATATCGATTCTATGCATTTTGCGAATAACTTAGATCTAAAAAAAACGTAGTATTATCAAAATTTAATGTCTCGTGAGAATATTTCCAAGTCTATCAATTAAGAGAAGTAATGAAACTCTAAACTTTCCCCCATAAACTGTGAAGCACAAATAATTGCTTGATAACCATATCTTCAACCACACCCTTCTTCATGCTGAGGTCGTGTTTGTTTACATATCTAACACACCAGAGTTGTCTCAAAATAACTCCATTGCAGCTGGAATCATTTTCTGCACCTTTGAAATTAAAAGATTACTCTTGTTGACTCACGCTATCGATTAAGATAAAAGTACAAAGAAATTCTGGTGCTTCGTTAGATCTATTTCTTTCCTTATGAGCCATTTTGAAATGGTGTATAATTATGTATCAGGGTGCTAATGAGAGAACAAGACCAGAGATGGTCAGCGCAACAGAAAGACCTTTTACACTTATTACTGAAGACAACAGCACCAGTTTGTAATGAAATCGGTTACGAAAAGAATTCCATGATACCTTCTTCATCTAACCTCTTAACCATGGAGAAAAGAGAGTATCCGTTTTTCACCGAATTGTCACCCGTTTGAAATCAGAATGTATAAATATCCCATTCGCTCGAAGCGATTTCAAAAGTGATATCGTATGACTAGACTAAGTTCGACTTACCTTAGTAAGATACACTCAAACTGTTTTTGCCCATTCCACATCAAGTAAGATAACATTTATAATCTTCTAAGGCTTTTTTTTTCCTTTCTTAATACTAGGTCAATGTATGTAAACATGCGTCTATAAATGGAACGATTGCATAAATCAATAAAGCTCGTATTTCATAGGTTGCATAAATCAGTAAAGCTCGTATTTCATTGTTACCAGTAAGGCCTAACCAACCTGGTCTTTCCCCCTCCCCCCCCCCTCTCTCTCCCTCCCTACCTCTCTCTCTCTCTCTCTCTCTCTCTCTCTCTCTCTCTCTCTCTCTCTCTCTCTCTCTCTCTCTCTCTCTCTCTCTCTCTCCCTCCCTCTCTCTCTCTCTCTCTCTCTCTCTCTCTCTCTCTCTCTCTCTCTCTCTCTCTCTCTCTCTCTCTCTCACTCACTCACTCTCGCCCGTCCGCTCACCTTCAGTGGGGTTCCCATGATGACGTCAGCCGTGGTGACCGGAGGAACCGGGCTCCTGGGCAAGCCATCGTCTCTGTCGTCGTCAGAATACTGGGATCGCCGCTTGCTCAGCTTGGAGAACAGCTCACTCTGGGGGGGAAACAGGTCAGAGGTCAGAGGTCAAAGGTCACTCTAATCATAATACCAGCAAGTATTAATCTTAGGATCTCCTTTAACAGGTCAAAGGTTAAAGGTTCACTAATGATAATATTTTCAGGACATGCAGCTCATAATAATAACAAGATAGTTTACTCTTGAAGGCCATGATGCCGCAATAATGAACAGGGGAAAAAACTGTTAGAAATCATCGTCTTTCAAGTTTGTAAAAAGTCCTCTTGTTTTGATTTGATTTCTTCACATTTTTTTCCCTTCAAATTTTCCTATCCGTATAGGAACTCTAGATTTAAAAAAATTAATATGTGTGCGTGGGTGTGTATGTGTGTGTGTGTCTATATATATATAGTGTTTCATGACTTTCGATGGCAACTAGTGGTGTGATCTTTATCTCACCTGAAAAGCAGATTTGGGAAGACTTTCCTCTGAGACCGCTGACTTGGGGAAGGATCCAATAGGCGCTTCTCGTGGTTCAGGGGAGAAAACGCTGTCCTCAGACAAGCTCCTTGTTCCGGCAACAAGCCCCACAGGTTTCTGCTGGTGCGATTTAAATCTGTAAACACAATTAAAAAAAAAAAAAAAAAAAAAAAGAAGAAGGAAAAGAAAGTGTTAGTCATGAATTTTGAATTCAAGATCGACACAAGTATTTTATTTTATCTGCACGTTGGGATCGATTTTTTTTTTTAAAGTGGCAGTGACAGCTCGAAACATGAACAAAGAATCTCTGAGCCCGACTTAATTGATTTTGATTCGACCGAAACATTTTTTTTTCTTTTAAACTTCATAGACAAGGTTCGTAATTTGTCTAGGTTTCGAAATCTGGAAGGTACGGACAAAGGAGGGCGCATTCAAAATTCAAGATAAGCATGGCAAGCTCGTGATTAGCAAAACTTTGGTGTGGTTTAGATAACCAATAATGAAGCGGAGAAAATCGTAATGAACGCTCCGACAAGGCACCATGCAGACGCATAATGCGGAAAGTCGAACTAGAAAATTTGGAAAAATTTTGATCTCTTTAAGATCTTTCGATCCGCACTAATAGTAGTCTGCACAACGATAGTGATGTTCAGCGCGGGTGTCACACTGTACTGGTCCCAGAGATGTCTAAACTTTAAAGATCTCATGAAACACGGTTTAGTTCATTATCATTCACAGAATTTTTCTTAACATAAGGACAAACAATGAAGAGAACTGGCTATACGAAAGGGCTTCAAAATGAAGACCGCTCTTACGAAAAATACGAAGAGGAAAGGCTAAGATGATTAATAAAATATAAAAATGTTATTGGAATACATGAACAGAAAATGTTCCTAGCAGCTAACCTGAAAATGTCATGGCTTGCCTATTATCACGAATACATAAAACATACATACAAAAATATGGTTGGTTTTTATTTAATTAAAAAAAAAATTATATATCCTTCATAGAATTGTTTTGTTTTTTTTTCATCGGAATTCATGAGCAATTATGGTTAAAATCTTTAACCCGCTGCTACATGTACACCTCTAGAGAGAGAGAGAGAGAGAGAGAGAGAGAGAGAGAGAGAGAGAGAGAGAGAGAGAGAGAGAGAGAGAGAGAACATCGCAAAAATCATATGAGTGAGAGGTGAAATGAGATTATAACGTCAGTGATCTAAGAGCTGATTCCAAGTTCCTTTCTATTTTATTTTAAAGATCACATTATTTGACTGATACACAGATTGCTTTAAGGCATAGGGCTCCAAAGTCCCAAAGTAAACGCCGATCTGAAGCGAGTCAGTGATCGAATGTGTCTAAGAATCTCACGGCAATAGTCCTATCTTACGACCACTGTCATTTCCAATAGTTATGTCCTTAGTTTAAAAAAATTTTAACGACAACGCTTTTTTTTTAGACTGTAGTGTATTAGACTGCTCAAAGCAAGATCTCCCCACAAGCAATCAAAACATCTCCCTGGAGTCAGTGCAGATTAAACATCTATGCACAAGTTTTGATAAAAATCAGTTCCACACTTTGTTCCTATCACGACTTTTTTCTATCTCACAAAACAGAATTATTACGTCGCAATTTAAGAAAAAATTAAAACAATCGAGAAATCCGACATACATTTTCCATCAAAGCTTCATTCGATCATCGCGAAATAGACTACATTTGAAACTAGATCTAGATCTAGACGCTAAGAGAAACACAATTAGTGACGATCATCAACAAAATCGTGGATGTCAAAAGTGATTTCAATCCTGCAGCTGTTAGCGTTACTGGAGACAAATCTCCTACGACTGGACGGTGCCCCGTTTATGAGGGGATTCCCGAAGAGAGGAAGAGAGTCTATCGATCGATATACGGTCTGGTCTGGTCTGGCGCGGCGCTGATGATGATGAAGATGATGTTGTTGTTGTTGATGCTGACAATGCCCCGAGGTCTGAGAGTGAGCGCTTGCCCTGATTCTGCGCCTGCATCTGATGACTCACACCACGGGTCAGGAGCCCGAGTCAGTAGAACTAGATTATTCTTCACGTCGCTTAAGTCTTCCCGAGTGGTTCGTAGTATTAGTATATTACTGTTTCTCTATACAGTTGAAAGCAAGAGAGATCCATTGACAATAAAATCTTATCATCAGGTCCAAACTTGCCTCGTGAGAAAAGTTTAAAACGTATAAGAAAAAAAAAAACAAGATCAATTATCGCATTTTACCATAGCATGAACTCTCCCCCTTTTTCTTTCCTCCCAACCATTCTAAATTGCCACCCAAAAAGCATTACTTTACCTCACAATCGCGGACGCACTACACGCGACCTTTGAATGAGTCAAGCAAACTGATGGTGGCGTATCTAGATCATACTCACGGTGAATCAATGTTTTACTCGAAGCAAGCATTTTTAAACTGCATGCTAGACAATGGTTTACAGAGGAAAGAGATAGAGAGAGAGAGAGAAAGAGAGAGAGAGAGAGAGAGGGGGGGGGGGGGGGGGAATTAACGTAAAAAAAACAATTATGT
>JAWDGP010007412.1:1722500-1742500 GCA_033675545.1 Elysia crispata | reverse complement strand
TCTCGCTTTCTCTCTCTCTCTCTCTCTCTGTAAGTTCTCTCCCCCTCACCTCTCCGTCTCACCTCAACTCAACTCCATCTGCCTCTATAACTAAGCCTTATTTACCTCTATTTCTCACTTTATTTCTCGCTAACTATTTCTCTCTCGCTCTCGCCCTCTCTCTCTCTCTCTCTCTCTCTCTCTCTCTCTCTCTCTCTCTCTCTCTCTCTCTCTCTCTCATTCACTTTTCAAATAAAATAAGGAAATCCGTTGTCCTTTACCATGATCAACGACTTTGCTGCTAGACACAGAAGGCGTCAAAAACTTTTATCTAGTGCAGAAGTGACCTTTCACTGACACTTCTTTCTTCCAAGTGACCGATCCCCTTTCACGCTTATTGATCGTTTCGGACCATTTTTCTCATTAAAAATGTATTATTATCTACTTAATGGTCTTATCCTTTTTCTAAAATTTCAGGTTTACCAACTCGCTTAGGAGTGACGAAAACAGTAGATTTTCAGTTAACGTAAGACAGACAGAAAAGATAGTACAAAAGAGATGATATAAAACATGGAAATAAAGAGTGTGTTAGTGTGCATTTTAATTTTCTTTTCTTTTCTTTTCTTTTTCTTAATGGTAAATGTAGAGTGAAATGCCCAACAAACAACAATAAATAAGTAGGTCTTACTATACAAAGCTCACTTCCATTGGAAATAAACTGGATCTAAAACGATTTACATTAGGTTCATGTGTCAACTATAAACACGTAAAAACTGAACCGCGCGCGCCGCCTGGTGAGCCCTGTGAACGTGCGTTACACAATAGTTAACTCATCCATGGCAAGAGAAACAAAAATAAAAAGAAGAAGAACAAAGCATTGACATTTCGATGCGCAACTCAAAATACACGGCTTGCGCATACACCTCTGTACCAGTGTGTAGAGTCAAAGCGGCGTGTGCTTGTCATTTGCTTGGTTTGCTTTTCGGTGTTCTCTAAATATTTTATAAATGGATATATCATTTGCGTGCCTTTGCTATGAAAGCAAACATTTCTCAACCTTTCGATGAAATGCGATACTAGATTATATTGGACTTCACGAATGTTTCCGGTATAGAGAGCACAAGTTAGAAACACTCGCGGTCTCACACAGCAGACGGAATAGGGCGTGGCAGCCCGCTCGTGTTGTACACTGTATGACGCGGGCGAGATCAAGATCCGGTTTCTAGGCGCTAAACATCTAGGGGTGTAGATCTAGACAAGGTTGTCGACAATGGTTTTTAGCATGTCTTTTGATATTTGTTTATAATTTAAAAGAAATGCTTCTAACAAGGCTGGTGTTATCTGAGAGTATGGAAGAATCGTGGACTCTCTCTCTCCCTCTCCCTCTCGCTCTCTCTCTCTCCCTCTCTCTCTCTATCGCTCTCTCTCCCTCTCTCTCTCTCTCCCTCTCTCTCTCTATCGCTCTCTCTCCCTCTCTCTCTCTATCGCTCTCTCTCTCTCTCTCCCTCTCTCTCACACACACATTTCAATATTTTGTTGGGAGAAGAGAAAAAAGATGGTAAAGAAATTTTGATACGTTTTTTTCCATAATACTGCATCCCCCCCCCCTCTCTCTCTCTCTCTCTCTCTCTCTCTCTCTCTCTCTCTCTCTCTCTCTCTCTCTCTCTCTCTCTCTCTCTCTCTCTCTCTCTCTCTTTCTCTCTCTCTCTATTTATCTATCTATCTATCTATCTATCTATCCATCAATCTATCTGTCTATCCTAACTATCGATTTATCTACCTATTTCTCTCTTGCTTTTTCTTTATCATATAAAAAAAAATTCTGTTTTCCTTTGAGTGGCGCTAACCTATTCAGCTTGTCATCTACTTCCCTATCAATCAGTCTACTTTCCATTCCATCTATTTATCTTTATATCTAATAGAATACCCATCTATTTAGATTTATATCTAACTGTCGATTTACTTTTAATTTTATCCATGTCAAATATAATCTCATTTCAGAGTAAATCGCATACTACCTATTTCTTAGATATATTGAATGCGAGAATACTTTCTCCGATACAACAATTCGCTTTGACGATATTATCCTTTCTTGCCTTATGACACTGGCAGAAACTCGGAACTTCATAAATAGAGACGGTATTTTGATGAGAAATTTACACTGTTGTATATATACCATTAACGTTTGTGAAAAGAAATAAGATTTGTTTGCTGTTTCGATATCTATTAAAGTCATCAAACCATAAAATTGCGTTGTGCTCCGCTCATTTCTTTGTTTATTCCCCACTTTAAATTTCAAGCCTATTTCATTTCAAAAAGATGGCCCTTTCGCTTAACACCTTAAATCTTTTCTCCTTTCTACACAAGAGGATCTTGCAACTTGAACATATACGAAAGGGCAAGTATTGATAAAGCGATTTATTTCAGCACCGACCTACAAGATAAAGAAAATAATAAAAGCGTTCATATTTCCCCCCACACTTCCTTCTCCCTTTCCTTGCTTCAAGTCAAACGTCAAACAATGGTCCACTTTCGCCTTCACGGCTTAAATTCAATCCATAAAAGTGATTTTACACCCATCAAGAACCAGTATCTTTCCAAGGCCACCTGAACAAACACTGGAAAAGATGAGTTTTGTGGGTAGTAAAAAAAATGTAATCCCTGTCCTTAGTTTACTGCCAGTACAGTGCGACACAGTCAGTCTAATTGGCCAGGACTGTTAAAATTTAACATCGAGATACCAGCAACAAAATTTCATGACAAAGGCAAATTGAAACTATAATTCGAGTCATTACACATTAAACAAGTATTGTAGGATTGTAACGGTAAAGGCACCCCCGGTGCTCGAATTAACTCTTAAAATTTAAGTAGAAACTTCGCGAGGAACCCAAACGTTTATTACCATTAACGGGGCAATTAAGTATGACTGGTAGAGACCAGGATTAAATTTGCTCTCACGAAGATCCAGATCTAGTTTTCAGTGGAATAGGCAATCCCAATAAAATTGACTTTGCTTCAGCAATACTTGGATTAAGAAAAAATAAAGTTAAGTTTGTTTGACTATTGATTTTATAAATCATGCACTATGTACTTTGTTCTTGTTTTATATGTTACCTTTTTATAACTTAATTAAGTTAAGATTAAACAAATTCAGAGCTACAGCAACAGGTATCTTTTTAAAAATTTCACTTGCAAATACCTCTTGTGTATCGATTACTCCTAACGAAATCTTGTGATAATGCCAAAAATCTAAAAAAGAAAAAAAAATGTCGCCTCGATCGAATCTGCCTTTACGTATTACAAATTTAAGTTTTAGATGGATTAAAGTGTATTTGCCATGCCAACCATGTGAGGTATAAATAACACTTTTACTTCAGGAAACAAATTAATGAATCGTTTAGATGAAGAGCTGACTTTAAATATTGCTGTCTTTTTTATCGTCGTCAAGTAGGAACAGAATTTATTTCTTATCTGATACTTCTGTCTGAGCAATCAATTTTTTTTTTCAAACATTATTTAGCTCTAAAAAGGACAGTATCACTCCCTCAGTCATTAATTTTTTTCTCTCATTTCTACTGTCCGTCTGTGTACACTCTCTCTCTCTCTCTCTCTCTCTCTCTCTCTCTCTCTCTCTCTCTCTCTCTCTCTCTCTCTCTCTCTCTCTCTCTCTCTCTCTCTCTCTCTCTCTCTCTCTCTCTCTCTCTCTCTCTCTCTCTCTCTCTCTCTCTCTCTCTCTCTCTGTCTCTCTCTTTCTCTCTCTCTCACCCTCTTTACATCTAATTCTTGCTTTATATGCGTGTGTGCATGTCTTTGAATGTCTTTCTTTATATCAATATATCTGTGTCAAATTCCCGCTTCCTACATTTCGTCACATTCCAAAAAAAAATCACCCCCAGTCTTGACCTTCTCTTTTTTTTTCTCTTACTCGACATTTCATACTCCACTCATGATAGCAGGATACATAAAATAATGCCCAATCCGATTGCGGTGTCAGCCTCGGACGAAATGAGAGCTAAAATCAATAAATCCCTGGAGTTACATATACATGGAATTAAATTACGTTCCTCTTTATAATGAATGACCTATTCGGGTACATTTGAAACTTGGTCCTCTTCAAGCGTACACACAAACAACACACAACCAGGCCTTTTGTTTTTTCCTCAAATATTTTTATGCTTTCTCTTATCCCTAAAATAGCAGCGGTTCCCTGTCGAAGGAATTTGTATTTTGTGAATACGATAAAAAACTAAATCGCTAGGAGATAATAGGATTGTGTAAGGATTTGGAAAAAAAAAAACGATTTTGTATTTTTCCTAAATAATAAATTGTGTTTGCCATCTAACACAGCTCCGGCTCGGCTAACGAAAAATAAAATGTCGCAGACATTTTTCCGTTGACAGCGATGAAACCTTTTTGATTTGCAAAATCTAACACAGCTCATCGGTGAAATTTCATGGCTGAAAGGAAAAAATGTGTAAAATAAATCATGTTACTAATTAAAAAATTAAAAAGAGGACAGGTTTGTTCAAAGAATAAACGAATTATCAAATCCTTGAGGAATTGCCAACGTGGGAAATGGCTGCTTAACAAAAAAATTTCAAAAAGATTCGCCTTATAATAACGTGATGAAGCTTATTAAATACGTGGCAGGAATGCAGAATCTGTAGAAAGTGTCATTTGATAAACGGTAAAAAGTTTCGACTTCTAACAGCGAGGAAAAAAGGAAGTGCTAGATGACGGTAGTAGCAGTGGCAGTTGTTGTTGTTGTTGTTGTGGTTGCCTTGACAGTAGTGATTGTGGTGAGAGAGCAAAATACCATTGATGCAAGTTTAGCAATATTGCTTACAATCATCGAAAACAATAAACTTTAATTTTTTTTATTTTTTATTTTAATCGTTCTCTCGCCCTCTTTCCCCCCGCCACTTGCCTCTCCCCGTTACGCAAACGCACTCAAATTTTATAACCACTGTATTTTTCCGAATTCCTTAAGTCAAACAAGGCCAACGTAAAGGCTATCCGTTATTATTGATGCTGATCGTTAAACGATATGGAGAGCTGTTCATTGCCTGAATATTTCAAAGGGTTTCGAAGGCTTTTAAATTATTGAACTTTTCACATAAAGGTACTTGCTGAGTCATATTTACTGTTCCGAAAGAAACTGCGCATGCGGCTGAATGTGCTTATTGATAACCAAGTCTGCTAAATGGTTTAAATCTGGAACTTTCGTCTTATCAAAATTTCTTCTCGTTCCAATGCTGCGCACTCTATGTCAAGATCGGTAATTTGTCTTCGGCTGGTCGCGATTACTGTCGAAGTATTTGGTTTGTTGCGCGAGATGCATAACATGACGTCAATCTAAAACGACCAAATGACCTTTGCCTAAAAACCATCTGTCCATTTTTCTTGACGTAAATGATACTGTTGCCTGTTATTCTATTGCTGCTGTTTTGCCATATCTTTGATTCGCTGTTGCGATTGATGTGTCGTCTGATGAAGTCTGACCAAAGTTAAGACTCTGTGTTGAAAATAATTTCAGGAAGTCTATGCTAAGCAAAGCAAAATGTTCTCACTTGATTAAGCTTCACTAAAGTTTCGGTTATCTGGTGCCTAATACTTTCAGATGTCATCAAGCGTAGATCTCAAAATAATGCAACTCTTAATATTCCTGCGAGAGTGACTACTTGGGCTATACTAATTGCATAACTGTTTTCAATGAAACTATAAAAATCTCCAGACCAGGACTGGTGGAAATCCGGACATTTTAACAAGATTTAGCTTTCATGATTTCAGCAGTTATTATGCGTGACCACTGCTTATCGATCACGTAACCGCCTGATCAAGAAAGTTGTTCTCATGGCTATTATGCATGGCTAAGGTAAAATTATCATGCACAAATCTTTGACCCAGCTTCTTCACTGAGACTCCAGGTTTCTACAGTGTGTCTGCAACCAATCAGGCCTTTAACTAGCTATAGCGAGCACAAAGCACTTAGGTTTAGCCTAGATAAAATTGATTTAGCTACAGCCAAACTGCGTATCAGATGTTTGACGCTTCTTGCCTTGACACATTGCTTACGCCTTAGTAAATCTACACTTGCATTCGAGATACACTTACCATCTGGTTGCTAGATTCTCACGAAATTACTTTCCTCATCGATTTATCTTTGAGCATCTTAGACTGAATAAACATCAAATTCTGAAGGCCGTAGGATAAAGTTCAAATCGAGTGCAAAACATAAAAAAGTCTGAAAGCGGCTAAAATGTTTGACGTTTTTCACCAAGCACTTAAAGCCGTAGATAGTTTAAATTATGCACAGAAGTTTAGACATTCATTCGGTGAAACCATTATAAATCCATTAAAACAACAACAGCGTTCTTAAAACGCGAGGACTTTGAATTCATATTTCTCTCAAACATCTAAATATTGTGGATTAAAATCATTAGGTGACACCATTTCTACGTTTTTCCTCGGACTGCATAATCTTTTATGCTTTCTATCAAAACATGTAGTATCTCGAAATAAATTGGTTTGAAGACGCTCTACCTATAACAACTTAGTCAAAAATATTTTATGCTGTAAATTAAAAGGAGCTTCGGTGGGGACAGAGCCTCTGCTCTGGTATCCTCAAGAACACCCATTGCAGGTTCGAGACCAACAACGTTGATAAGTGAATTAGTGCCTCATTTTTCCGCATCTACCCTACCAGAGGGGGGGCTCAAATTTGATATACAAAATAGCATGATACCATCCCGCTGTAAACAGGCTTCATCAATCAGCAAACAGATTTAAATTAAAAATGTTTGATTTACGACCTCCCCCACTCGTCTTTTAAAAAACATGCTTTATTTTAAAAATTTCTGACCTTTTTCCCCCTTGGTGTAATGTTATATTATAGCAGGAAAACCTCCTGCACAAAAAGACACAAGAGTCACGAAGAACAAATTCTTGCATCTCCTCTGTTTTCCTAGGACTCCACAAGATGACTGACAAAACTAGTGTTACACAGTCAACTAGACTAGACTGGTGCTGTTTGTTCACTTCTCCATTACTGGGTTTGCTGACTTGCTGATGTCAGAGTAACTAACGACACTAATGTAGCCATGATTATTTTGTTCATCTTATTCTTGTGACGCCAGTTTATGACATGCCTGTGTTTTACAGAACTACAGCGTTAAGTTGATCTTATGTTATTTATAGCCTAGGTTTTTTGACTTATCTTGAATCTTCTGAATTTTCCTTTCTGACTAATATTCTGTTGTTTTTTTATATTCTCTCTCCACTTTTTCCTCCTACCTCTATTTCCCTTTTCACTCTCTACCTCACTCGTAATCAATACTTTCCCCGATGTATAGATAATATATTCTTCAGAGGCACACTCTGCATCGTTTCTTCAAGGTTTCAGAAACCCATGACTTCCCTTTTAACTCATCAGAGATCACGATTTATTACCAAGAAGAGAACGAGACTGAAGGCTACATTAGAAAGATGTCAGATGGGGAAATTCAGATTACCTAGAGCAAACAAAACCATCTTCTGAGTGTTTGCCATGGAATCGTGCTTAAGGCTCTTATAGCGAGTGGTTCAAAGAGAATACAGTAAGACAAAATAACTAGCATTTTATTCTGGGAACGTGCGAAATTAGCACCGAGAGAGAGACAGACAGACAGACAGACAGACAAACAGACATATAGGCAGAGAAAGATGGAAGGAAAAAGAGATTAAGGTTATATAAATATATATGTGTGTGTGTGTGTGTGTGTGAATTTCTCAAAGGCCAAGAACTCGTGGAGAAATTTAACACCTTAAAATCATATTATCTTAACAGAGCATCTCTCTATTTCTTATAAAGCAGACCATCTGGAGAAATGTTAAACTAAAGGTTTGGTTAAATTGTAAAGGTTGTTCGGAACACGATGGAAAAGATGCCATGATGGGTGGAAAGAGAGATTAAACAGCGGGTGGCAGGTGGCGATTACTAAGGTCTACGATTTTATGCAACGGGCGCTTTTCAAGTTCTCCATTTTTGTCATATTGTGAAAGTGGATGTGGGTTGTAAGCGACAGACAGATATGTAGACAAACAGAGAGTTACAGATAGAGACAGAGAAATAGCGAGGAAGAGCGAGACGAACAGGCAACCAGTGGACAGAGATTCTGAGGGAGACTGAGGGGAAATCAGGCATATATAGTTACTAGAACAAGAAGAAAATGGCATAAGAAAGAGGGAGGGCAGAGAAAAGAGTAAGAATCATACAGAGAAGAGGATGTTGAGAAAGGATAAGAGAGGGAAGTACGAGGGATCGAGAAAGATGTATTTAGAGAAAGAGTGAGGGAAAAAGAAGGCCAAATACAATGTATCAAGCTTCTTACTACAATAGACATCATCTTCAAAAAAGTAAACAAAAAAGAAAAGATCGGGAAAAATCATGAATACAAAGGCTTAAAGCATATCAAATGTAAAAAATACTATTACAACAGACATTAACTAGAATAAATAGAAAGAGAGAAAGGAAACAGGGTGGGGAAACGAAAAAATTATTAAAATGAAGTCCCAAGGTCCACCAAATATCAATCCTCTTCATACAATAGTCATTATTTTTTAACAAGTAAAAGGAGAGAAAGGCTTTTTTCTGTCTAGAATAAAAACGTCTGGTAGACCTATTGCTTGGCTGCGCGTTGACTTGAAGCTCTGAATAGTTTCTGTTAGCCCAATACTCACTGCAAGAATAATGTGATAGGCTGTCACTCACAGGGGCACATAGGCGTGCATGTTCATTTTGAGGGTGTTTGATGGTCTGTCAGTCGGCTTTTTCCTTACTCTCCTTCTCACTCTCTCTTTGCTCCTCTCTCTCTCTCTCTCTCTCTCTCTCTCTCTCTCTCTCTCTCTCTCTCTCTCTCTCTCTCTCTCTCTCTCTCTCTCTCTCTCTCTCTCTCTCTCTCTCTCTCTCTCTCTCTCTCTCTCTCTCTCTCTCTCTCTCTCTCTCTCTCTCTCTCTCTCTCTCTCTCTCTCTCTCTCTCTCTCTCTCTCTCTCTCTCTCTCTCTCTCTCTCTCTCTCTCTCTCTCTCTCTCTCTCTCTCTCTCTCTCTCTCTCTCTCTCTCTCTCTCTCTCTCTCTCTCTCTCTCTCTCTCTCTCTCTCTCTCTCTCTCTCTCTCTCTCTCTCTCTCTCTCTCTCTCTCTCTCTCTCTCTCTCTCTCTCTCTCTCTCTCTCTCTCTCTCTCTCTCTCTCTCTCTCTCTCTCTCTCTCTCTCTCTCTCTCTCTCTCTCTCTCTCTCTCTCTCTCTCTCTCTCTCTCTCTCTCTCTCTCTCTCTCTCTCTCTCTCTCTCTCTCTCTCTCTCTCTCTCTCTCTCTCTCTCTCTCTCTCTCTCTCTCTCTCTCTCTCTCTCTCTCTCTCTCTCTCTCTCTCTCTCTCTCTCTCTCTCTCTCTCTCTCTCATTCTGGTTCACTGGAATACAAGCCTTCACTTCCATTATGTTTTCTGAGTAATAAGTTATGACATCCAAAGGAGAGGGTCAAGTATTCAGTTTTTTTCTTTTTATTTCACCCCGGCTTCCCCCCTTCCTCATGAGTAATTTGTAAGTACATTAGGCTTTTTTTAAATAACCAAAAATGGACATTTACAAAAAAAAATTCGACTGCTTAAAGCATATAGATCATTATTTTCAAGCACCGACAAACCAGAAAATGACATTGTATGGAAGCTGGTATTGAGGGAAAAAAAATTTTTTTTTTAATTACTATTACTATACCTCTTTCAACTTCTCTTTTGCTCCCACCTATCTCATATCCTATTTGGTTTCGCTCCTTTCTTTTCTGGCACTCATACCAAAAATAATTCATTGCATAAATTTCTATAAATCCGAATTCTCATTTGGATTTTAAAACCATTGCCCCCGATTTAAAAGTGAAAAAAAATATTTCAACGTTAGGTATTGTTTGAAAAAAAAAGAAAGAAAGTTTCCATCCCAAAAATGTCCGTGCGTGTGGTGAGTGTGGTATCGGAAACTTATGGGACCAAAGATGAAAGTTTATTAACAATATTATATGAGCTCAGTGATTTCGAGACTTTTTTTTGTCATTATGTTCATGAACATGAATTGTATATGACTCAGGCAGAAAAGATAATGGCTTTTGCCCGACAGAACAGGCATTGCGATTTTTATGTTTCGATAAGGATAGCAAAAAAAAAAAAAAAAAAATTATCAGCCCTGCACTTGCAAAATTATTTTCAAAGCATGGAGAACGACTGTGAGTGGTGTGGAGTGTGGGGTGTTTTTACACAGCCTCAGTTGCCTACATTCTAATGCTAGACCTGTAAGAAAATAGCTCTCTATGAAAATTAACATGAGGATTTCTCAATTTTCCCAATATAGTTTTATATTAAATAAATCTACACTCATTTAAAAAAAAAAAACAACTAATCACAATCACAAAAAGCTATGATGAAATCGGAAAAATTGAAAAATTGTGTACACTTTTTCAGCAATGAATCTATAAACTGCGAGAAAATTATATTTTCCAACGTGCAACATACTCACTTATAATAGCTAGCAATAAAACTTCCTTGGTTGAATACCGCCCGATGACAATCCACGAAGACACGCCCAACTTTAAGACTGAAAAATCGAACTAATTGGCTTATAATGCATACAGTTTCAAAGAATCTTTATGTCGATCCAGAAAAAAAATAGAATCCAGTGAAATGCCTTCACCTATCTGAGCACTGCAGAGAACTTAAGCACGGTCTATTTGCGGAATAAAACTCGAGCCTCTCGCATGCTAAGGTAAACCTTTGACATCCACCAATCTCGATTCTTGAAACTGCGGACGTCAGCCGAACAGCCGTCGAGACCTCTAGATATTGATGGGTGCTTCAAACTTCAACATAAATCGGTCATTACAAAGATTATCCATCGTTAGCACTGAAACATCATTTTATCGAAATAGACAAAATTGCCATGCAGGAATGTCAAAAAAATAACCGGGGTGATATCGAATTCTTTTTTCGAATGAAAAAGTGACGACTTTTGGTGTTGAAAAAGTAATCGATGACAGAGTCTTGGTGGCAATCATAGGCTGTTTCTGTACCGCCTGTGGCAGGGCGCGGTCTGGTCACGCAGAGTCTCGATGTTCATGCTCCGTGAAACGCGCCGGCGGAACACAGCGCTATGAGGTCTGTCTTACTTCCAGCACACCTGGATAGTGAGGGGGTGCTACATTTCGTCCTCAGTTATGGGTATTTTTACCTATGCTCTGCGACTCGTATCGTGAAAATGTCGGCGAGGAATGGCTCAACAGTCAAACGCGAACTCCACATTGTGAAAGAGAGAAAAAAAAACAGAATAGAAACTTAAAGACCTAGAAAGACACAATATAGTTTAATACTAATTCTTGTTAACCCTAGAGATGCAACGAAGGTGCTGAAAAGACTGCTTCATGCTCTTGACAGATGAATTGTCGCCACATATATCATAGAGGATGTTAAATCAATCTTGCCATCAGCTTTGTGGAGATAACACATAAAGAGACAAAGATGGTGACAGACTTACAGACTTACAAAGTGAAGTATTGATATCTGATGAGCAATATAGCAAAAGGAACAGACAAAAGTTCTTTGCTGAAGATAATCAATTAAGATATATCCAACATTTTTGCAAAGACAAAATTAAATTCTGTACTGAAATTTAGTTACTCCTAGCATGCTTTAAGTTAAGGTGACAAAAGACGATATAGTGAGGCTAAAAGAAGATGCATATGAGAGATTTGATTAAACGGATGATTGGTTGATTTATTTTTTTTTTTTTTTTTTGGCTGTAGACTATCTGGTAAAAGTATGAAGACTGGGGAAATTGAAAAACTCTGTATGTAAATAGAGAGAAACAGATAAACAAGCCGACCAAGAGGTACATATGGCGATACACACAGAGATTGGCCTACAGAACTAAGTACCGAGAATGGGACCGAGGCAGAAAGATGTGTGCGAGAGAGAGAGAGACAGAGACAGAGACAGAGACAGAGACAGAGACAGAGAGAGATAACTCTGACAGGAATGAGAGGAGTTCACTAAAGGACGAGAGTTGCTTCTGTAAACCCATGACTATCTCGACCATGTTGATATTGCCCATCTACTACACAGCAATCTCAAACTATATTTGATTTGCTAATTGGGACCTTGAGCTCATCTTTTTTTTAGTTCATTTGAAGGGATAATTTGCTAGATGAAGCGTTGCCCTCTCCTTCCTGGAGTGACCCAGCATGCTGTGTGCATGTCTCCAACATGTAAACAAAAGTCTTGACCTCTTGCCTTAGCATGCACTGCCCAAGGACTTCTCCGTGACTTTACTCTCTGGCCCTTTACAAATATGCGCTGGACTCTTTTATTTAAATGGCTCATCCTTAAGATTCGCGAAATTGTCCCATGCTGAAGCATACAATAATGTGAATTTGTAGGGAATCCCTGGTTCATTTTACATATTAACTTCATAAATGCATTAGTTCAAAGCAAAGGGTGTCCTAACTGATGATTTTATCGGTTTAAAAAATCTTACATCTTTACACCATTGCTTCGATGTAAAACAAATTAAAATGTATACAGCTAGATCTCTTTCGTTACTGCTATAACACAATGTCGCCACAACTCAGTTTCTTCTAGATCTATTCCTTCTTCAAAAGAATGTTAAAAGTTCTTGTTTGAAAAGAAAAAAAATTAAGGCTACAAAATATAACAAACGAAGAGTTAGGTACACATAAAGCAAAAATAGAACATTTCACACATCTTATCAAGGCGCAATGTTGACTTGTCAGTGAGTCACCTTGACACAGAGTTTCTTGAGACGGATTCGTGATTCAGTGTTCTGTGGGTGCAATCTGAGCCATATCTTGACATGTGATAAATTGTTTTGAGAATGATATCCACTAATGATTTTCACGAGCTTTCTCGTCTGTATGCAAGTGGATGTAAATGGATTACCAAGAAAGAGCTAGCAGGATTATACAAAACTTGTTTTGAAAAAGTATGGATTGTGATTGTAATTCTATAAACGGCAATAAGATATTTCAGCCCGTCTTTTTTTTTTTTAGACATATCTTAGTTTGAGAGATTAAAACTGAGGAATTTAAAAGAAGGCCAAGACGAAAAAGCGAGAAACAAGAGGTACCCAATTTGAAAATTATTAGGCGAAATTCCAAACCAAAAATCTTTATTTCTTTTTCTTTCCATTTCTTAGACAAGTAATTGCGCGAATACAGTAATCAAAGGAGACAAATACGCATATCACAGAAATGTATGTCAGTTTAGCGTTATTACTTCCCTTGTCTCCAACAGATCTGATTTACGCCCTATTACACTGTGTGTAGAGAGTAAGAAAAAAAAACAACAAAAAAACAGAATGCTGTCACCCGTCACAACACACATCGAAAAATATATTCAAAGATACTTATGAGTCTTATATGTACATGAGGAAAAATGAAATACGAGAAAGTGATTAAAACGTTGCCTAATAAATGCTCTTTTTTATGGGATAATTCAATTTTCATCTCCTTCATAAATAACAGCCTATACTGAGTCTCAAATTGACAGATATATCTCATACTGAAATTTGAAGGAAAATAAAATGAAAGAGAGAGGGGGGGGGAGGTGGACAAGATGAAGGGAAAAGGGGGTTGGGGTGGGAGAAAGAGAGAGAGAAGAAGAAGAAGAAAGCTGAAATTTATAAACAAATAAAGCGAGAAAGAGGCGATGAAGGAGTGACCAGGAACCAAATTTTTTTATTTTAAAAACGTTTGAAAATGACATAGGAACGAATGGAGTTTAAACACGTAAAATATCACAATTGACATGACGGTCTGAACAATCTTTGTCAGTTTCTTTCAGCACAAACCAGCTGAACGAGAGAGATATCTACGAAAATAAACTATTTTGTATAGTCTTTACCACCCGCTACAATAACATCTAAGAAAGTTTATAACTGACAAAATAAAAACACCAAAGTTACAAAAAGAAATACAAGGTAGGTATTGGAGATATCCAATGGATATGACAAAAGCAGCACTTTTTCTTTGTAATGATGCAGCCTCAAGCCTTTACATTCTAAAAGAATTAAGAAATTCGTCGAAGTTTAGAATCTAAGATGAGTCGTTTACTCACCCTCCATCATCGTCGTCCTCATCCTCTTCATCACGGTATCGGGAGGAATGCAAGGCAGTGGTGGACTGGGCCTTCACCGCGACTACACTTTCCTCTTTCTTCCTCTTCTTTCCTCCGAACAATTTCCTCACAGCAGAGAGGGGCTTGAACTTCTTTTTCTTTCCATCAGCGCCACGCATGTCTGAAGTAGGAGATAGAAATAAATTATTAAACAATATGATAATGTAATAATCTGTTTATTGCCTTTTTTTTATAAGCAACATAAGAATGATTTGAGTTCTTTAACTTTTCAGTTCTTTTAATCACAAATGAAACATAGATCACGAATTTTCCAAGATACCAAAATTAGAAAAATATAAATAGTTGCTGATAATCACTCTTAAAAAAAAAACCACGTAATCTTACGAACCTGCTTTTTAAGGGAATGATTCGTGCAGAATCTATAAGCACGTGATGTCACCCACAGCAATAATATATAACTTATCTGCTTAATTAAGTGAGGCCGTGCAACACTGCACTAACGCTGGGAGGTTCTCGTTTCTAAAGAGGGGGGGAGGGGGAGAGAGAGAGAGAGAGAGAGAGAGAGAGAGAGAGAGAGAGAGAGAGAGAGAGAGAGAGAGAGAGAGAGAGAGAGAGAGAGAGAGAGACGATAAACACACAGTGAGAAGAGGTATAAAATGAAAGGAAGAAAAATGCTCCTTTAGCTCATTGATATGGTCTGCCACCTAAAGAGCCACCTCAGATCTCTTGGTCTGTCCTGTTAATGTGATTATTTCACAATACCTTTCCAGTAAGTGTAGAGTTGGGGTGATGAGGCCTTTCACTCACAGACCTATCGTGTGATTATAGCCCGAGACGAGAGATTAGGTCTAATGTCATTCCTACGGTTTAGGGCAATGGAGAGGGAATAATGAGGTTTGCTAACAAAAAGAAAGATTTTTTTAAAGGGGCAAGAAAAGAAAGGAGTAAGGGTTTTCCAAATTCGGTGGGTTTTTTTTTTTAATTGTCAGTGCAATTTAAACAATTCTTAGATCGAAAATTGTTTGCCCAATGCTCTTCATTACGGTGAAATCTCCTTGCTTAGGGCTATGTATTAGCTTAGCCCAGCCCGAAAAAAAAAAGAAAATAGAAAAAAATGCCAAGGCAATGTGAATACATTTGCGTCTTATAATGATCAAGAAACATAATTTTACAATTTTCAAAGCCCGTCGTTTCCGTGGTCACGTGTTTATCTAAAAAGCTGTATTTTTCTGTCATGGAATTGTCTCTTAAAATTTATAGCTAAGGAAAAATCTTTCTTAATATTACACTTTTCTTTGATGTCTTTATTTCCCTCTTATGCTGTTTTCTTGATTTCTCTAATCGAATCCGTTACCGAAGTTTCTCGTGATTCGTATGAGCAGCAACCTTCTCCCAAACATCCATATTCTAACGGTATACAAAACAGTATTGTATAGATCTGTTTGATCCATAACTGTGTAGATCCATTTCCAACTGATCCTTACGTTCATAATAAACACATCTGAACAATACAGTCTTCATACAGAGAGCTTGAATCAATCTTGTGATCTTAGTGTTAGCAAAGGTTAAAAGATGACTGTGTTTGCCAGGCTTAAAAAAGTTAAAGAGAATAGAGATAATGGTGATGGTATATTGAAAGGGAGTGGAGAAAATGGACTTCCCATCGTCAAGTTGAACACTAAAAAAACCAGATCGACTCTACCACTATAATATAGTAAGCTCATTATTAAAACATTTATTTGTTTATCACTGTATCTGAATCATCCCTGCTTGCAATTACAAACAGTCGCTTCTGTCAAAAAGTTCGTGACATGTAAAGCTATAAGCGTGAAAGCTTGAGTTAATAGGAATAAAAAAAATATTCTCTCAACAGATATTGGCGAGTGACAGGTTGCTGCTGTGTAATTTTTTCAAAACAAAAAAATTACTGCATGTTTGAAAAGTTGGTGTTATTCAGCGAATACGGAACTCAAAATAACCAAGATAATAAGGAAACTCTCCACCCCTCCACACCCACCCCCAACCCCCGCCAAAAAAAATCATTCACAGTTTGACAGCTTTCTGAATCTCTTAAGCTTTAGCAATTTCTAAATCTAAAAGAGAGCATTTTAACTTCTAAGACAGCTGAAAGGCGAACGGTTTTAGGTTCAGAAAATTGACGGCAAGGCAATGCGATCCTGCCGTTTTGTCCCTAAACAGATTTCAAAAAACGTCTTGTCACAGGAGGCATCTTGACTTTAGCAAGAGGTTTAAAATCCCCTCGTCTTCACAAGTCGTTTCTCTTCGCCCTGCCGTATTTACATTTTCTCTTGCCCTAAAGCATATAAAACAGGCATCTGAAGGCTAATTTTGCGGTCGACTAAAAGATCTACTTTCCATTATAGAATGAAGGATTATGTTGGAGATAGGGGGCTTGCGCAACTTTGTTTTCAAAATGGGGCGAGTAACAGGATTATAATGTAATAATAGAAGAACAGTGGACACACTGATCACGGGCAAGAGGTGAAGAGATGAGGCTTTGAATATTGGTTCTGTCTAGTTGAATCCACTTTCCTAGCTTCTTTGTTGATCTTCACATATTACTAGCAATAAGCATAAATATTTCAGATGATAATCTCATCGACAATCGACATCTTTCAAAACAAAAATTAAAAAAAAAAAAACCCTGCGAATCCTGACAATTTTTAATGCCTCTAACGTACGCCTTGAATTGGCTCCTGATGAATTTTCAAAGAAGATAACTATTTTCCATTTGCGAATGGTGATTAATTTATAAATCCTCAAACTTTACTTAAATTTGCACCTTTTCCAGTTTCGAATTTAAAGACCAGGATCTTAAAGTAACGTTTCTTGAAGTAAATGTGACGGTAAAGATTCACACAAGCACCATAGATATTAAAATATATATATATATATTTAAATCAAACCAGAAGACCGTAGATTCAATATATTGCATGAAACTTTGCAATGCTAAAACAGGCCTTTTAGCAAAACTTTTCACCTTACAAATCAGTTTTATTATAGATGATGCATTTGGTCTCAGTGCTCCCGAAAAAAGAGTTACACGAGGAAGATATTTACCTAGTCACCCTTAGTTTTGTTAGCAGCACTGGTTTAGGGTTCTCATCTCATAACAGGAAAGCATTTTGTGATTATTTTCACCCGAGGCTTGCTTCTACCCATTGCTTACAATATCTTTGAGCTTTATAGCTCTTTGAATAAGGTAACGAATAATTTGATCCGCCCGTTCACAATAAGTTGATCTCGAGATATTTTACCTGCCTATAAACCAAGCCCCCTTTAAGCTGGATGGAGCTTTAGTAAGGTAGTACAAATGATATGCTGGTCTCAAAGTGCATGTCAAAACGAACCAGCAAAGCTAAAAAAATTAGTAGTCTTGGGTTTTCAACCATGACCAGCCGCCACATTTTGTATATCATTCAAATTCATCCGCAGCTTAGGCAATGTTGATCCAGTTATTCCGTCCCTCTTGAGATCTTCTCCAATGCGAAAATCAAATGTTCAATTATTTATCTGATTTTCTATAGCTATGTAGACCCACAGCTGATTAAGAGGATGTGGGATTATTCTACACTAAAATAATGTTCTGGGTATTGCAATGATCCAGATTAGTTATGCCGCTCCAAAAGACAATGTTAATAATTTTCTCGAAAAAACATAGATTGTGAAAATAACAGTGATTTAGGTGACATCCAACACAGTGCTTGCTTTGTTTTTGTTTTTTTTTTTGTTTTTTTGTTTTTTTTCGGGGAAAGGGGGGGTGTAAAGTGTTTTCTTTGTTGTTTTTTAACTATAAAATAAACATCTTTTTTTTTTAAAAATCCCCTAAGTCTATCTTATTCGTATGATTTATGAGGAGTGCAGGTTAAGATACAATCTAAAGTATTACATCCTTACACTATCCCCTACATATAACCTTAAACATTCTTATACGATTTCCGTGTAGATCGTAAACCCCGGTGGGCGAGTTTAGCTTTGGCCGGATACTTTGTTCCGAGGCCAACTCAAGAATCTTACCGTATCCATCCACCGTCATCACCATGATGGTAGAAACGTGTGGATAGCCAGCTCAATGTCCTGGTCGTATCACTTTGGTTAGAACGATATTAGCCAGAGTCCGATGAAGCAGTTCTAAATCTCAGGCGAGCATCTCCATAGGGAGGAGGTTTGACGATGGCCAAAGATTTCACGTTCTGGCTGTTCTTACACAATACCTATGTTTGTTAAATAAGGAAGGTCTATGTACAAAACACAGGGACTTTTTAGATCAGCTATTTCCCAATGAAGCTTATGGCCGCCTTTCAATTATACAAGATGAATAGAACGGGTGGACAACTTTAAGTTAGGAGCAGTCTAAAATCATAATTTCTGCTAGCACATCTAACATCTAAAACATCACTTGAATGCAATCTTCATTACGGATATAAATGTTTATCTTTAAAAATTCAACCTCTGACACCAAGGCACATTCATTAAACTTTTCTGAAAGCCTGAACTTGTCGATATCAATTTTGGTACAGGATTTTTTACCTTAAAGTCGCGTAAAATTCAAGTTAGGCTCTATTATAAATAACGCAATTTCTGTCGAATAAAAAATCAATTTTCGTCTTCCTAGAAGAGGAAAAATAACGCTGACAACAATTCATACAATTAATTCATAATTTGGATTCCTGACGAGTCCTCTGGGGATGATTACATTGTCGTATTCATTCGCGTTACTAATGCTCCTTACAATTACTAATTTTAGATCAGAAACAAATTCACATGGGTTACAGATATCCTAATAAATATAATAACCCCAATTCTGTCCTGCGGTGATCATTGCCGTGTTAAACGGAAAATACCCTTTGATGAAGGACTCATCTATGCAAGTCTAAAAAGTGCTGATGCAAATACTAACGCAACGTTCTTACTTAAAGTAAATCAAAAGAGAAAGCACGACATCTTTTTGTCTCGTCTTTTTAGAAAGTTCAATACGGTTATGATCCATCACACCTATATTGGAAATCAATAGACGCACTCGTTTCCCTTAACATAATTTCACGCTAATACTAATACTGCTTAACTTCCTTCGGTAATTCTTTCGCAGATAACAGTATTGCTTTTAGGTTTAACATCGATTAGGCTTGATAGAAAAGAATGTAGAACCAAAACAAACGAATAAAAAAAATCACGTGCTTTACTCCCACACGTCATAGCCTACAATAACAGCATTCTGGTCACCATGATATGAATCGCGTGTAGACAGCAATGTTTCACTAAGCTGCAAGCATTGAAATTATTGATACACCATGATAAGCAAAAGAATGGCTTAGCTGCCCGAGTTTCGAACACGTGCGCGCATGGTTTTATTAGAAAAACAAAATCAATAAAGTTTGACAATGTGCAGTGGAGTCTGAACTGACAACGGCAAATTAAACACTGACCGAGCAGTCCTGTAATAACAGAAATGATGCGAGTAGAGTCAAGGATGCTAAGATCTCCCATTCTTGAACGGATTTTTTCCCCTTTCTGTGAACACTTGATTGACTGAGAGCCATTCTAGGAAGTTCACATTTTAATGACCCAACATCGAAATTATTTGAGAAAGATGTTATTTTTTAAAACTTCTTGAAAGCTTGCAATCACTCGTGGATTTTAAGTTTGCTCCTTGCGAATATATTAATAGAAAATAATTATGGCCAAGTCGAAGCTTTGCAAAGTCAACAAGATCTGCGCCACATATTTCCTTTTCCTTATTTAGCGATAGACACTCTTTAAATAAATGCCAATGCAATCAAACACTTATTCTCTGAGTATCACTAGGATCGCCGACTCCCGAGGATGAATAAGTT